>JAUCNO010043349.1:0-17251 GCA_032353835.1 Enteromius viviparus | reverse complement strand
TTTGTACGTGAAGGCTTCTTCCTGTTTCTATATAAAGACTCTTTAATCTACAGAAAGGTTAAACCAAGATGAGAAGCCATTTTTAGATAAAAAAAAAAAACAACAACAACAGCGAAACCCAATAATACACTGAAACCTCTAAACAACTAACTACATAGACGCAGTGATGGAAGCACATGCATGCATATATATATATATATATATATATATATATAGGATTTCACACGAGGGTCAGTACAACTGGAAACTAAATTGCTGTGACGCTACACAGAAGAAGGAATCATTGTGATTACAGCCATGACAAATGAGCAGCCATGAAATAAGACATAACAAATGTACCTCAAAGATATTCTGCAGGCTTTCAATACATGTGAGAGGAAAAATTTTATATTACTATATAAAGTTATTGTATATTCGCAAACTTTCCAAGTTCGATATCTTTGTTAATAAAAAAGGCTAATTTCGGTAAATTGCCATTACAGACTGATATAAGCGCAAACTTTAACACGCTTTGCTTGACTATTGTGAGAACATCAGCTCATGCAGGCAGTGAAATGTCAAAGTAGACTGTCAAAAGTCAAACTTTGTCTAAAAGTACTGTAGCATGGCATCACTCTAAATAAATGTTGATATTTTACGTTAGTATGTGTGTATGGATGTATATATAGATCGCTAGCCTGATTTTGAAACGTGCACCATGTCCCTGGGTCAACATCTTTGTTGACCCTGGGACAACAGTGTAATTAACCAATCAGATTTGAGTATTGTATTTGCACAAATGCTGTTATTTATTCACTTGATGGGCTGATACTTGAAACTTTTTATAACTTGTTAATTTTTCATAACAATTAACATTTACATTTTCTTTTTTAGGTTTTTCTGGTGCTGATATTGTTGGAGTACCAGTGGTGGAGGGACATCCAGTCACTCTAAACACTTATGTTGAAAGAAACAAACAAGATGATATGAAATGGTATTTTAATGACATTCGGATAGCTGAAATGAATGGAGATCTCAGTAATATCTGTACAGATGTTCAGTGTAAAGATGGTGATGAGAGATTCAGAGACAGACTGAAGCTGGATCATCAGACTGGATCTCTGACCATCATGAACACCAGAACCACAGACTCTGGACTTTACACACTGAAGATCATCGGTAGCAGCAGCATCAGTGAAAAGACCTTCAATGTTACTGTTTACGGTGAGTCACTGGATGAATGAAAACAGATTAAATTGGTTTAAATCACAATATTATTCCAGTTTTTTAATGTTTTTTAAATGAGTAGTTATTTTCTCTTTAGGTATTTTCTTTATGCAGTAAACTCTATATATTTGAAAATACATTTACTGTTAAAGTATTTAATTTTGATACATTTGTTAAATGTGTGCAAAACAAGTTATTGCTGCATAGTCTCACATAGCCAGACCTTCAGACTGATGGCTGATGGTCTGGAATACATGGTACTGTTCAATGGGGCCAATGACAAACAATCAATCACAAATTTGTTTCATTACAGCATCACATTTTGGCCACAATCATAGACCACTGTGTAAAACTCTTGGGCGTAATTTAAAGATTCTATACCACAAATTTTTAATATTTGGTATATGTTTGAAAATCCAGCATTTAGTTCATCCTGATAAACGCTTGTCATCACAGTTGTGAACACGATGGCTTTCTTTATCATGAAAGAGTTGTGTCACGGCAACTTCGAAAATCCTCAAGTTTTTACAAATAAGTGTGTCATGTGCATTATGTATAGCCAGCGGTCCGAGGGTGTGATGTCTGAGGCTGAGACTACAAACAGCATATCCACAGAACATTGTTGTTGTTGTTTGTATTTTCTTCCCAAAATGATTCTTCAGCAGCTGTTGGTTTGTGTTTCAGGTGTTTCTACTTTTGAGAAAATGTTGGTGAAGGAGGGCGAATTTCTCACTTTAGATCCTGGTGCAGTAAGACAACCAAATGATGTGATGAGATGGTATTTTAATAATACTCTCATCGCTGAAATCACTGGAGATCAGAGTAAGATCTGTACAGATGATGAGTGTAAAGAGAGATTTAGAGACAGACTGAAACTGGATCATCAGACTGGATCTCTGACCATCACAGACACCAGACCCACAGACTCTGGACTTTATCAGCTGAAGATCATCAGAAGCCTTGATAGCAGCAACAGTGCAACCAGTGTGAAGAGCTTTGGTGTTACAGTTAGTGAGTAGAATTAAGTTATATTGTGCAATTTCAAAACACACACACACACACAGATAGATCGATCAGCCCCAGAGCATCAGCCACCATCATGCTATACCATATAGGCAGAATATCCTTTTCAGCATGTGCTTCATTCTTCTTCATTCTTCTTCACATTGATTATCAGTCACTCTCTATTTACTGTTTCTCTTCAGCTGTTCCAGGTTCAGGTCTGTCTTCAGGTGCTGCAGCAGGAATAGCTGTTTCTGTCGTTCTGTGTTTGGCTGTGGTTGTTGCTCTTGGTGTGATTTACTATCGGATGCATCAAGCGAGAAGAGAGGGTGAGTATTACACACAGCTGGAGATTGAATGTAAACAATATTTGAAAGATGCAAAAATCTGCTTTTTTTTGCTTTGATTAACCAAAGTGGTCTATGTTTAATTGTTTTATTTTATTATATCGTTCAAACAGACAGCACAGTGCAGCCAAGTGAGGAGGTAAGATACTATAGCTTCATTCATACTGTCAGTGAAAGTCCAATTTATGTGCATCTCTCAGATGGAATCTGATCATATTTAAGGCCAGGTTTACTAAAAGATTGCACCAGCACAAACTCTTTTTTTAGGCATTAAAGAACTAATGTCTGGATTTACCAAAAACACAATCTTTTATCTCATTCATCTATACTCTGTGTACATAATATAATGATAACATAGTGTTTGAAATGTCTGTGAACTTATGTAAACATGCTTTAGTTGTTTTTATCAGTATATACCCTTTACTCAGTTCTTAGATGAAGCACCTTTGTCAGGCCTATCAATGCCCGTTCACACCTGGATGAATATCATGCCCGGATATCGCCAGTTTAACGCCTTTTGACTAAACAAAGAGTGCCACTGTGCACACCGAGGTATAAAATGTGAAGCATCAAAGTGTCATAAAAAAAAAAAAAAAAACGCTTAAGTCTCATTTTTTTTTTTTTTTGTTTGTTTTTTGATGCGCTGTGTCAAAAACTGGCCGACCAATAAGATTGCCACCTTTGTTACCTTTGTTACCAAGCTGCTGAAGCTACATTACACGGCTTGGTGGCGTTCAAGCACAAACCGTTCTTGCTGTGCACATGAATTGATTAGATGAAGAAGATGCACCTCGGCAAGATGAATGCAGAGCTGCTGGTCTCGATGTTTTCTTCATCACTGCTGCTTGAAATATCCATGTTTTTTTTGCCAGTTAACAACCAAGCGTGTGAATGGGTTTGACAAGTGCATCTTCTGGCTCCCTTCTTCTTCTGTGAGACAAGCTAGTCTCTGAAGCATAAAAAGTTGTGCAGCGCCACTTTGGGTACCCGGGTATTTGTGTTTTTCATTAAATGCTGTCAGCTCATCATCAGTGAAAATTGTGTGGGTATGAGCAGAAAAAAACAGACAATTTTTGCACGTGATATTCGTCCCGGTGTGTACAGACCTTAAGACATTCACAGAGTTGTACCTAAGCCACTCCCCTGTTGCCTTAGCTGTGTGCTTAGGGTCAGTGTTGGGACGTGAACCTTCGGCCCAGTCTGAGGGTCGGTTTTCATTGAGGATACTGCTGTACTTTGTTTCACTGATGGGATGGTGTTTTGCAAGTCATAAGCAGTGCCTGGTTTCCTCCAAACATAACATTTAGCATTGAGGTCAAACAGTTCAATCCTGGTTTCATCATGCCAGAGAATCTTGTTCCTTATAGTCTAAGAGTCTTTGAGGTGCTTTTTTGCAAACTGCAAAGCTGAACCTTGTGCTATGGAACAGGTTTTTATTAGACGCCTTTCCACTTTTGGGCCAAAAGCTAGGGCATGGGGCCAGTTGCATTTCCACTTTCACTTCCAGGGCTTGATCATGCTTTGTCTGCGCTTCCTCAGGGCCAGCAGCCCTGGATTTTTTTGGCCCGATGAAAACCTTGGGCCAAAGCAGGCCAGCTGAAGCTAGAGATGTAGTTATGAACAAAGGCAGAGTTTGATTTAGCTATTAACTGCATTAGTTTGCTATCAGCAGTTCAAGCCTCCATTACTAGGTCTGAAGTGGCGTTTTGGAACCCTGAGGAAAAAACAGCTAAAACCAGTCTAGACTGGTTGGACGTAGTTGGTCTTTGCTCTATTCAGCTTTCCCTCAACACTTGCCCTTCTGCTTTAAAAAACCAACAGCATGATGCTTGCACCACCATGATTTTTGCAGGTGAAAAAGCACTCCTTGTTCTTATCTTCTCTTCTTCTTTTGCTGTCAGTGAATCTGTATACTTTTACAGGTGACTCAGAATGAAGCTCTAGTGACTCAGGAGTCCTCAATGTAGGAGACTGGAAAGTGAAGTGACATGTGGCCAGGTATGGGAAACTATTGGAATTTGCGCTCTGCATTTAACCCATCCAAACTCCAAAATTCATATTAAACATTTCAGGGTCAATAGCCCAACTAAAGCACACACTGACCAATGGTTGTTGTAAAAATACTGATTTTCTTCTTTGTTGATTCTTCTTGTTAACATCAGGTGTCTTCAATAATAGTCAATCATCAGTCAATGAATCACCTAATTATGGAATAAACTGCAGTGCTGCTTGTGTCTTATTTTACAGCACTCTGTAGTATGCATACTGAGCAGTGTTAGTTTCATTGTTTTATGTGGGCTGACCCATGTGGGGCCAACATGGAAACTGAGGACAAAACTGACTGAGCCCCAGTTAGAGAGCCCAGGTGACACCCATCTGGGCCCCACATCCATGTGCTGGCTGGGAAATGGAGATGGTATCGCTATTTTCACCCTTCAATCGTGAAGTATTGATTTGCTAGGGCTATCATTTCTATGCTGTGACTCTGGATTGTTTGTCTGTGAGTTTTTTGATTCTGAAGGTCATTAAAGAGGCCCATTAAAGACTTCTGTAGAAGAACAGGCTAAAATGCATGCAATATTTATTCGAAACGAAACGTCTTAAAGCTGTTGTAACAAAGTCTTGTGTACAAAGTATTAAATACATTTCAGAAGTGCAATGCACTTCCATTTTATTACCCATAACTTCATTTCTTAACTTATTTGTTGTGCTTCATTAGTATGCATGGATTACTTTGGTTGTTATCAACCTCTGGTGACAATTTCATGTCTACAGCAACTATACGTTTACTGACACGTTCAATACTTCTTTACAAGGCGTTGGTGTTTGATGAGTTTTGGGCTGTAAGGAGGTGTTCAGTTAGCACTTCAAGTCAAGTTCTTCCTGGCTGAATCAATCATTTCTTTTTTGAAAACTTGCCCTGTACACAAAGGCATAGTTAGGTTAAAATGGAAAATGGTCCTATCCAGATTTCTTATCGTCTTATGCTTAAAAATTAGGACTCATGGAAATGACTTAAGTATCTGTTTATTAGAAGGAGGTGTCCTGTACTCTTCTCCATATAAGATTTTATTTATCTTTTTCCCAAAGTGCAAACTTCCCCACAACGATTCTGCAGATTTTGCTATTCGTCTTTGGACATGTTCCTTCATAAATGGATTGCAAAAGTGCCTTCAGGCTCCATAAAACCTTAGCGCTTGATTTCAAAGCATCCAATCAGGATCATAAATCGCTCGGGATACCTGGTGTGTTTTGGAGGGTCTGGCCAATGACTGCATGGCAAAGCGTGACTGGCAATAACAACAGCGAATGAAAAAGCGGTAACAGTGCATTCCGCAAGGCATCTTCGCAGGCGTGTGCTCAGTTTGCTGGAGCGAGCGCTTATCCGCGAGCGCTGCGTTTAACGATGGATGCGTGCAGTAAGGAGATGGACACGGACAGCGTGATGGACAGCTCGGATGAGTGTTTGAGCAGTGATGAAGAACACGAAGAAGGGGATTATTTATCCGACAATGAGAGTGTGGCTTCTAGGGACTCTGTAGTAGAGAAGATGTCCATCGATGATCTCGAAACACTTCTGGATGAGTAAGTTGATAACACATTTTTATAGCTAATATAAACGAATGATCTAAAAAAAAAAAAAAATTCCCGTTTATTTGATATATTTTAGTATTAATGTAGCCTACTCTATTCTGTTCTAATCAATTCAAATCACGTAATGAATGAATGAACCTGTAGAGCGTGCACTTGGCAGTAGTCTGATCACTGATTCTAACGAGAAATATTCACTTGTCAGTTGATCCAACAGAGTGAAAGCAATCGAGTGTTTTCATTCGCACAGTGTCAATGTGAACAAGGTGCTATAAAAATAAAATTGGATTTGTGCCCGTGATCAAAAGTGGACTTTGGACTTTATTAGCTACGTCATTGTGAATTAAACCACTTCTTGTTCTGGAACACTGTCTACTTTTGTTTACAATTTTAATATTGAATTGTTGGTACTATAGCGTATAAGGAAGAAGAAGAAGAAAACATTCACAAAGCGTAAAGCATTCTAATGAACCCTTTATTGATTTTCGCTCGGTTGTTAAAATGCTCTTTATTCCATGTAACCAATTATACGAGCATTCTATCATTTCGTTTTGGAAATACATGTGCATCGCTTCCATCGAGGGATAAAAGGATGTTGTAGCCTACGAGTATAATGCGCATCGGATCGATAAGAGACGGGTGTGTCAGTCAGCCAGAAATGCAATGCATTGTTATTAAGTGCCGCCCTAGCGGTTTAAATGAACAGAGTAGGCTGGCCTTTTTAGTGTAATTTAATAGCTACCTTTATTTGGAGTTACCGCGCATGCTCATAAAGCCATTGCTTTTAACCCGATTCTGGGTGCTGTGACTTAGAACATTTATTTATAAGTGAAATAAATGTAGGCGTGTAACAATTTTAATCATTTTATGTTATTTTTTATTTTTATTTTTTTGCCTCATGCAACAGGTTTACAGATGTCTCTGATGATGACTGGTATCCAGAGGTCACTCCACAAAAGAAAAAGAGATCCAGACTGTCTTCTGTATCACCATCTCCAGCAAAGTCCTGCAGATCTGGTTCGCCTGCCTCTGTGCAAAGTGGCAAAAGAAAAGCTAGGAGAAGCAGCGTGAACCGATCCCTACCGTTTTCCATAAGCATCTCAGAACAGAAATGGAAAAGTGTAGATGAGCCTGATGTTGAGCCGACGCAGCCAGTGTTCAGACCTAGAGAAACACCCGGCCCACAGCTGGTCTCCAGCGCATCGTGCAGTCCACTGCAGTATTTTGAGTTGTTCTTTTCAAAATCAGTGCTGCGGACAATTTTAGCAAACTCCAATGCCTACGGGGCCATGCGTCAGGAAGGAGCAAAGAAGCCATGGGAGGACATTTCAATTAAAGATCTGAAGTCCTTCCTGGCACTGGTGATTTACATGGGTTTGCTAAAATGCTTCAAGCTGACAGACTATTGGAGGAAGTCTGCGATATATAATCTTCCCTATCCTTCTCAAATCATGTCTAGCAGGAAGTTTATGGCCATTAGTAAAGCTCTCCATATTAGTGATCCCAAAGTGGATGCAGAGAATGACAAGAAGAGGGGAACACCTGAATACGACCGCCTGTGTAAGATCAAACCGCTCTACCAGGACATTAGGGACGCCTGCAGAGCCTCTTTCCATCCCTTTCAGAACATCTCCATTGATGAACGAATGGTGGCATCGAAGGCTAGAAATGGACTCAAACAATACATGAAGAACAAACCCACGAAATGGGGGTACAAGCTTTTTGTGCTGGCAGATTCCATCTGTGCTTACACATGGGACTTCTTCATTTATCAAGGCAAGGCCAATACAGTGGAGAGCAAAGGCATTAGTTACGATTCTGTCATGACTCTGGCAAATGAAAAGTTGTTGGGTAGTGGCTACAAGCTGTTTGTTGACAACTTTTACACCAGTCCCAAGCTCTTCAGAGATCTGCTCCAGAAAAAGATCTGGGCTTGTGGCACTGTTCGCGCGAACCGCATTGGCCACTCAAAGAAACAAGCTCCTCGTGGAAATATCCGCTGGTTTAGGGAAGACGATCTGCTGTTTGTTGAGTGGAAGGACAAGAGGGACGTGCTGATGTGCTCCACCTTTCATAAAGCCTTTAATGGGGACTCCATTAAGAGGAACGTGAAAGGAGCCGGTGGAGTTTGGGCCGTTCAGGATTTCCCCGTTCCAGCCGCAGTGCTGGACTACAACAAGTAAGTACACAGTATAAAAAAAATAAAGTAAAATCTGTAAAAACGTACGGTAAAAAAACAGTAACTGTGGTTGCTACAATTAATAAAAAATAAAAATATGGTGCGTTTACACCAGACACGAATGAAACGTTAAGTGCGGGTGATTTACAATGATAAGACGTGATTAGACATCCTGCAGCGCAAGTTGAAAAATCAGAACTATGGCGAACATTCACGACGCGTAAACCAATCAGGAGCTTGCTCTAGTAGTGATGTAATTACTGTCAAGCGGAGGCAGAGTTCTGAAACTATGGAGGACGAAATCATCGTCACTGTATGTAGAGGAGCTATACGACACATCTTCGTACTTTAATGTAAACAGGAATAAAATAGAAATAAATACTAGAATTATTAAACTAAAGTTTGCCTATTATAATAATATATACTCAAAACGAATTCTACCTTTTGTCTAACCACTACTGCACCTGGACGAAGTCCCTCCCATGATGCGAATTAGCGTTTGCTGTGAAGCAAATTTCATGCGCAAATGAAGCGAGTAAACTTTAAGCATTTAACTACGTGCGAATAGCGCGATTTATTCGCGCAAGTCGCGTCTCGTGTGAACGTAGCATTGCGGTTTTAACATAAATTTACAGTTAAATACTGTAATTTCGTTAAGCTTTATGATGTTAATATACAAACCTATTAAAGTACTGAAATCTGTTTTGTAGCTTTGAAATACACTGATAAGCACCAAATGCAGGCGGTGATGAGTAAGTGATGAACCAAACCCCATAACAATCAGCTTTAAAATATAAAGAGAAAGTGCTCAGCATCGTTCACACAAACACTAAACACCACCATGCTGAGACTCATTCATCGGAAATATGCAATAAACATTAATTTCACTACATAAGATGTAACATGCAACCCTAATAAACACAAATGATAAGAAAAAGAAGAAACAGTTATAAAAATAAAAAAAATCCAATTCAAACAAAATTTGGAATGCAATGCAGGGAGGTCTGGAAATGTCAGTTTATGGTTTTTCTCAAAGTTTGACAGGAACTTACCATTAACCATTTAATAGGTTTTTATCATAGTATTTTCACTTTTTTACAGTGTAGATTTCATATTGTACCTTTTATGCACCTCATAATGATTTTTTTATTCATTCCAGGCACATGGGAGGAGTGGATCTGTCTGACGCACTCATTTCGTTTTACACAGTTTTACATAAAACAAGAAGGTGGTATCGGTCCTTTTTTTACCACTTCGTGGACATCGCTGTAGTCAACGCCTTCATTTTGCACAAGCAGATGGCCAAGATGAACAACCAAAAACCTCTGACCCAGAAAGCCTTTCGGGAGGCGCTTGTTACAGAGCTCGCGGGAACAGGATCTCCATCCCTCCCTGCGCGAATACGCCCGACTCTCACCCCTTACTCCCATTTGCCCAAGTACATCAGCGGGGACAGCAGCATTGGAAGGCGAAAGTGCAAAAATTGCCACAACAAAACTCCGGTCATGTGTGTGACTTGTGATGTGGCACTTTGCTTCGTTCCCAAGCGCGACTGTTTCACGAGCTGGCATTACCCAGATAGCAGCAGCGAGAACGAGACAGATTAAAGACCTAAGTGCTTAAATTTTAAGTCTAGTGTGCATTAGGATCGCTATCTGAAACTCATAGACCACACATGAAAAACAATACTCAGAACTGGAGGGTGAATGTAGCATAGTAATGCGAATCGAATGTGATAAGAGAGGAAAACGAGAGCAGAATAACACAGTCGATTTGCAACATCAAACATACAGTATAGCACAACTAGCAAATTGACATCTGTTACTGTTTATATGCGAAATAAACATACTAAAATAAACGTGAAACTATACGTAGTTAGAATTGATTTAATCGAATACAAAAAGAATCAGTAATGAAATCGCTAACAAACCGAGTACGTTAAATGAAATTGGATTTAGAAATCAATTTTATTTTATTTAATTCTGATCGCTACGTATTCATGTGTGTACCTGCTTTTATGCATATCTTAATTTAGAAGCAACGTCTAACATTTTTAATCATGCCGCTTCTCGTAATAGTGTATTTTGCGCTAAATATTACTGCTTTATTTATGCAATATTAGATGTTTAATCTCCTAACTGAGCCATTTAATTTTTGCAAAATTAATCTTAGATTATGTCTTAGACTGATCTTATATTCATATAACAGCTGTTGTAAATAGAGCGCACTCTTGCCTAAATTTCCCCATCGCTGTTTATTCTTTGATAAATGAAAGGTTAGGGAAAGTTAGTGACTTCAAATCAGAAGAGATGTTCATCGTTGGACTTATTCCCCTCCTAAATTGGTGAATTTACGTACAATTTTACTATCTTTATTAACAAGAAAGAGAGGCGCAGGTTAATGTTAGTTTTCTGTTTTGTGTTTTCGATGTTCAGCCGATCTTCAGACGTGTCCAAACACCTGACTTGCAGATTTTTCAAGGGCTCTTCCTGCAAACAACAGTATGCACCTAGATGTCAGGAAGGAAGGCCTTTCCTGTCACTGGTGATCTACATGGAACTGCTGAGATGGACTTCACACGCCTACAGACTACTTTATGACTACTTGTGATACAGTCAACGAAAACAGTGGTACAAACAGTCATCGTTACCTAATTGTTCTTTTTCATCTTCAAGACATTTAATCTCATTTATGAATGCTTTCTTGCTAATGAAGGTTGCTTGATTCCTTGAAGGTAAGTGGACTGCTGTAATTGATCTTGGTAATGCAGAAGCTGAAATCTATGTTAACCGACTTGTTGTGCTTGTTGCCACAAGCTAAAGAGTTTGCTAAAGGCGCTTGAGGCATGATTTTTACACAGTGATTTGGCATTTATTGCGCTTGTTTGCCTGCCAGTTCATTGTTTCTACAGTTCAGTAGTTCCTTTGGTAAAACTGTGTTTTTAAAATTGATTTGCTACCATTTAATGGATGTATCCAGCTGTGCAAACTAACACATTTATTAACGCTTTAGGCATGAAATAATAAGCTTGTTGAAAAAATGACATGGAATAAATAAAAATGAAAAGTTTATTTTGAGATTTTAATCATTTCAAACATTTAAGCATGTGAAGTATATTAAAATTGAAAAAGCATGAAATACAACCGTTTTTAAATTATTTTTAAGACTGATTTGTTTTATGAAGAGGTGACATTTCTCCTTTAGAGGAGGGAAGTTAAGATCCCACGCAATGTGCATTGGCATCCCATCATGCTTTGCGCTTCTGTGTTTTGGTTTTGTTGCTGGTCTTTGCCGCAGATGACTTCTTCAGACTCACCTCCACCGGGTAATGATCACTGATTTCCAGGGCCTGCCGTAGATCAATCATATTAATACATAATTTTCCCGTCTGTATGAAAACTCATATTTATTAAAAAAATAGACATATGCAATTAATATACTCACAGCCTCATCTGAAAGTTTGTAGGCTTCCTGGAAATTGAACGGTTTTGCAGATTTTGGCACAATAGCGTCTAACATGTCCTCCTTATACACCACAATCCTAGGAAAAAAAAATATTTCAGATCGATATTTTCCAAAGCTTGGCAGACTGAATGTACTAAAACGAAAAAAGTTTCCTTTTGTATTGTTACATTTTTTTGTGTTAAACATTCACACGGATTCACAAAAACAACAAAAAAACGCAGTAGCATGCATGCCAGGCCAATAGTTGGCGATGTTGCTTTGTAAAGAAGCACTATGCACATATTTCTATAGACTAAACATAATAATATAACATAATACACTTATGCATGACGTCACCATTTTCACAAATGTTGCACTTTCGCACTTTGAAACCAGTTTAAGTTTGTCTCCAAAATGCAGTTGTAAAAATTTCACATTCACAGTCTTAAACTGTCTTCACCGGCGCTATTCGACAGAAGTCCATTGAACTTAATATAATCAATTATTATTTGGCTACTTATGACAACAGAAAATATAACGTTAATCAGGGTTAGCACCATGTTGACGGGAATGGAAAAGATGCTTTGAGGGACAGCGCGTTCAATGGAATGTTCTGTTATTTAACAACAACTCAATTGTTTAGCTGACGGAATGTCTTTTCAAATAAGAAACGTTCAATTCATTAAAAGGTTTTGAAAATTCTGCGATCGGGGAACTTTATACAATGCATGCCATTGTAGACACTGTAGGCCAGATTTACTGGCAAATTAGCGTTAGGAAGTGAAATCCCTTAAAACACAGTCGCAGCAGCGCATTTCCAGAATGACCAATGCACACCAAGAGGCACTACAATTTTTTTTGTGCCTGTTACAAGCATTGCCGATGATATTAGGCACAAAGTGGGTTAAGACATGCTTTTTTGGGGTGCTAAATAGTAACAAAAAAATAAAAAAACCAATTACCACAAAACATACTACATAGGCCTAGTACTTACAAAATAAACTTGCATAATATATTTAGTAACACTTTATTTTTAAAGTTACCCGTTAGCTGTTTATTAGCATGCATGTAACTAGAATATTAGCCATTTATTAGTACTAATTAAGCACATATTAATGCCTTATTCTACATTATATTATTCTACATCCCTCATTCTACCCGATGCCTACACTCAACAACTACCTTGCCGTTAATAAGCAGCAAATTTGCAGTTGTTATTTAAAGGTATAGTTAAAGTTAGCTACGAGTAAAAAGTGATGTGTTGTCATCTCGTTGGCATCATTACAGTAATTATACTGAGTGTGCGAGCTGTCAGTAAATCTGGCCCTGTAACACTGTCCTTCACAGCTTTGCATTTTCAATATGGCGCCTACACCCTGTCTACAGCCCAGTCTCACGGTAATTCGTACATATTTTATGAGGTGGCTAATTTGTACAAATTCGTACGACCTCACTCATACAAATTCAAGCGATTTTTGCACTTAGGGTATGAATTCGTATGAATTTGCACTAATGACCTACACCTAACACCACCCCTAAACCTACCCGTCACTGCAATTTAGACTAACTTGCCACCTCGTATGAATATGTATGAATTGGTCGTGAGACTGTGTAGTGTCCACACTGTGTGCGAGTTTTGCTACATCGCGCCATGCCTAAACGTTTTAAGGCTGTCTACCATGAACGCATCAAAGTAGTGGAAGTAGTGCAGAAGTCAATTGAGAGTGTATATTTCTTCTCCTCACCTGTCGTAAGTGTGGTCGTTGGACTGGATAACTGTGGTGTCCACATCGTCCCCAATCAGCCAATGGAAATCAGGGTCGGTGCGGATCCTGATGGACTTCATCTTCTTCTTGGAGACGTAGGCGCCGTCTGCGTTGAAGTCTCCAAGGATCATGACGTTCTGCAAGACAGTTGAGGTTTCTCTCAAACTCTTATCAATGTTTGTCCAAACTAGAGCTTCTAAGCAAACACTTTTTATTTGGACTTTTACTGAAAACAAGACAATATTTTTTACTTGTCTAGAAAATCTAGGCTAGAAAAGCATTTTTATTTGCAGTGCAGTTAAGTATTTTAGCTGGGCAAGAATGTATTTTATCTACACTAGGTATGACAGTGTAATGTAAACTAATGTGACAGTTTAGCCAAAACAAATAGACGTATAGATTTCCTCTGGATGTGTTGTGGTTCCATAGGGGTAAACTCACATCCGTTTCCCATTTATCTCTGACATCCACAAAGACATCGTATAGTTCATCTAGTTCCTTCTGTGAGTCCTTGGGCTTTGTGTGAACAGGGATCAACACCAAATCTTTCAGCACTGAAAAAGACAAAAAATTACTTGTAGTTCATCCCAAAAATGTAAAGATATGTTTGTAACCGAGCTGTTTTAGGTCACCATTGCAGTCTATTTAACTTTTAGGTGTAATAAGCTCATGTGGTCAACCCGTCTGAAACATTTTTACAATGAGCGATTGAATAATGACTGCAGTTTTAGTCTCAAATAAGTTGTAGAGACCACTTTTATGCTGGTTTTACTTCTTTGATGATGTTCATAATGTTGAACTCCAAATCCCATTTAATCTCATTGAACAGAAGAATACAGGACAACATGAGGGTGAGTAAATAAACTCAGGCTTATAATTTTTTGTGAAGTCATGTTATCACTGACTTTAATGTACTGGTCCGAGGTTTAACAAATACTGGTTACCTGTTTGTTTACAGCGGAAACGCAAGATA
Organism: Enteromius viviparus; assembly: GCA_032353835.1. Classification (NCBI taxonomy): domain Eukaryota; kingdom Metazoa; phylum Chordata; class Actinopteri; order Cypriniformes; family Cyprinidae; genus Enteromius; species Enteromius viviparus. The sequence continues at coordinate 2,743 of JAUCNO010043349.1, read as the reverse complement.
AAGGGCTCCCGAGAGAAAGCGTCCTCGTCACCCACTTGATTGTCTTCATATTGGTACGTGTCGACCAGTTCAGCCTCATTTTCTCTATTAGAAAAGAGCAAACAAATATTGGCTTGTTTTTTCAGTGCTGTATCCAACATCATTAAGGCAAAAGGAAGACATATCCCAGCAGATACACAACGTAATAAGACACTGATATTTGGTTAAATTTTTGTTGTGATGTCAGGTGACCAAAATTCAAAGCAAATTCAACATCTAATGTCAATGTTAAATTGACGTCCAATACCGACGTCACCTGACGTTGATATTTAGTTGTTTTTAGGTTGGGTAACCAAAATCCAACATTAAGTCAATGACAGATTGACGTCAAATACTAACATCAACCTGATTTTCATTTTCATCCAAAATGCAATGCCTGTTCGACGTCATGTGGTCGTTATATGACATTACATGGTGCCTGGTGGGATCAGATGCTTTTTGCTCCAATTTTCATGCTGTTAATCTAATTTGCACCAATTTTCTAAATGCTGTACCTGTAGAAACAGACAAACTGTTCCTTATAAAGAGTCCGTCCCAGCCTGGAGCTTCCCACCATCGTAAAGGGACGTTTCTTATTAGCGCTGTAGGAAAAAAATGTAAAATGTGGGTTTGATTTTGCGCTTTTAAGCTGCATGTGGTGAAGAGAATCTATAAGGCTTTATACGGACCCCGTGCTGTTGAGCTCGTCCAGAAATTTGGCTATAGATTTGCCCGATTTGTCCACCACCTCAAGAAGAATGATTATACTGTACCGAGAGAAGATCTAGGAAAGAGTGGTTTGCTTTATAAATACTTCTGAGCTTTTACAGTGTGATTTTCTTAAACAGTCAGTTTATAAACTCACCTTAATGAGATATTTTACTATGTTTTTGTCTGACAGCTTGCTTGGACCCAAACGTCTGATGTTGAAAGATGCGATCTTCATAGTGTCGACCTTAAGAAAGCGAACAGCATCACAAACAGACACGAGATTCACAGCAACAAAACTTCAGACTGGCTTCATGTTTTCAGGTCTGTTTGGTGCACAATGCAAACCTATAGAGGAATTTCTATACCATTTTCCTGTAGTAAATCGCCAAAGTTTAACAGACAATTCAAGGATGCAGTGTTCTCACACAGGAAACCCTTATAGTTAAAAAGCACTGACATGTCAGAATATGCAGGACCACAGCACAGACAGCAGGAAAACCACAGGCAATTTCGAAACTAAATGCACTCAAAACAAGAGCAAGTTTTAAATAAATAAAGTCATCTAAGAATTGAAAGGAATGAATTAAAAGAAGCTCCAATGCACCACCATAAATGGATAACACTATTAAGACATTTAAGCATAATCTTGTAATAATAACTTGTATAAATGCAAAAAAAAGTATATAAAAGCTATTATATTTAAATTACATGTTTTATGTATTTTACGTGTATTTTTCTAGAAGTAAACACACATAGTCTGTTCTTACCGTAGCTTTTGTTTACTGAAGTCTTGTTTTCCTGTGCTGTACGTTAGGCAGCTTGTAAATAATGAATGGCTGTTCGTTTGAAAACAGACCATGCCCACTTCCTGTTTTAAATCAGATAGGGTTTCTGTCGCACAGATGTCTCGTAAAATAGAGAAGTAGAGGCCTCACAGATGTAATTAATTACAAATATTCTCTTTGCTGTGTCAATACTTTGAGGTATTCACATAGCTTGTGTTGGCTGTGAAAAACAAGAGCCTTTTTGAATGCATTTGCATTTGTGAAGCCTCACCCATCAGGATACCAAGATAACGGCCCAGTTCAGACTCAAACCTGCCGGAGTACCTGATGGACTTTATTTCTTCAAATATGTCAAAATGTCACAAGCTTTGACCTCAAAACCACACAATTTCCCAGCCTGGTCTCATTTCAATTTGTACATAATTTACGGGATTGCGAAAATATATATGACTTGAACCTACCCATCACTGGGGTTTAGACAATGCGTATAAAATCGGGTTGGTTTAGGGGTGTGCTTAGGTGTCGAAATTCATACGAATTGGCAAATCATAAAATACGTATGATTTAGCAAAAATTATACGAGTGAGTTCGTATGAATTTGTTGACCTTGGTTTCCCAGAATGCAATATTTTGGTGGCAATTTGCTATAGTTAAAAAATTAAAATATTTGTATGTAATTTTGCATCTATCTATCTATTGAAGTGGTGGATTCTGGAATCCACTGTCGCTTATTATCCTTTCAAGTCGTTTGTTGTTAAATAATATTACTCTCAGTATATTAAATGATTTGAAGGACTTTCCCATTGTGAAGCTTGAAGAGTATAGATTTAAGTCACTGGAATGTGTAGGAAAAAAATGAAGAATACTGACAGAAACCTCTAGCTGAGGAATAGTGCCTCATATCTGGATGTTTGGGGAAGTTCCTGACTAGACCTTGGGTGGAACAACCCAGCCGTGAAAGAAGTTGTGTATCTCTGTGTGTGTGTGTGTGTTTGGTATCTGTCTGGGCAGAACCAGTCTCTGAGAGATTGGGGGTGGAAAGCTGGACTCCTTCCATCACCCTGATGTGTTGGGGGTAACACTTTATAATAACATTCAGTTGTAAGGCATTTATAAGTGATTAGTTAATAGTGAACTAATCATTTACAAAATATAACTATGTGTTCATAAATAATTAATAAGTGATATATTAATATGTTTATCTATGTTTTGTAGATAGAGTTATGAAT
>JAUCNO010043328.1:0-17255 GCA_032353835.1 Enteromius viviparus | reverse complement strand
TTTGTGCTGGTGCACCTAAGAAAAAAAGTTAGGCGCACCAGTGCAACCAGTGCAAAAAGTTAGTCTAGAGCCCTGGAGCTGTCCCCCAGCCAACAGATAGTTTTCTCGGCACAGTGATAGCCTCAAAGCGAATGAACCCAACGCTCTCAACAGAGCGGGCCGCGAACATACGGGCGAGCGCAGCCTCTTTCGAGCCCGGCCCCAAGCGCACTCTGAAACCCTTTCAAAGGATGCTCAGTCTGGTGTCAGCAGCCTCGCCGGTCCTGCAGCTCGGCCTCCTTCACATGAGGCCCCTGCAGTTCTGGTAAAAAAAAAAAAAAAAATCATGGGTGCCGCTGCGAGCCTGGCGTCTTGGCCACCAAAGCCTGCATTTCAGCACTGTACCTATGGAAAGACATTCAGTGGCGGCAAAATTGAATCCCTCTCTATGTGGTGAACAGGAGGAGAGTGCTTCTGACAGATGGGTTGGGGCACGCTGCACGAGTGCTCTCTGGCCTCCGGCCATCAACTGTCTGGAAATTATGGCAGCGTGTCACTTCTTCCTTCCACTTTTGAGGAACAGTCACGTTGTGGTGCGCTCGGACAGTATGAAAGTGGTGTTTCACATAAATCACCAATGGGTGTTTTGCCTTTCGTCAAAACACCTCTACAAAATGGCAGAAAGCATCTAAAGTGGGATCTGCCTAACTTTCACTCGATAAAAGCATCGCACATACCGGGACTTCTCAACCAGAGCGCAGACATGCTGTCCAGGGGAAAGGTCAGACCATCAGAATGGACACTGCACCCCAGAATAATCCGGACGATCTGGCACTTATTCGGCAGAGCAGAAATAGACCTTTTTGCCTCGGAGGAAAACAACCGCTGCCCAGCGTATTTCAACATGGAAATGGATGCCCTCGCCCAGTCCTCGCCCTGCCCAATACAGCGGCCAATGACCATGCAGTTTTAGTAAATATTAAAATTGCGTTTTAAAATAGGCTTCAGTTAGGGGGAAAAAAAAGAGTTTTCCCCATGGGTCTTAGCAGACGCAGTACTCGTTCAATGTCTCAGGGAACAGTGGTTACCCAAGTAACCTATACGTGTTCCAGCCCGGTCTCATAAACTTATGTACCTCTGTGCACATTTCGCAGCAGTTTCAAAGATAAATGTTCACTGAGTGGCGCTAAAACACAGGCTCAATATGTGAACCCGGGAACATTTTACTACATTGATAGAGGTATGTATTGCTGTGGTTCAAAATGCAACCGTACCATTTCAACTTCCTTTTACACAGATTTGCACTGTTTTGTCGAACCATAGTTACACTGGATTCAAACTGGAGCTCCTTGTCTCTCAAGTACATTTCTGTACCCCATGAGCTACCGAACAAAACTACTGTCAATGAAAACCCATAGGCTACATATAAAGCTGGATATGTGTGATGCTAACTTTCAAAAGCATCAGTTTTCAAATATCCAAGCATATTAATATTGTTTTAAAGTCACAACATGATATTCTTCAAGTAATGGTGTGAAAAGTATGCATTATTAATCGAAACTCTAAATTTGTGAATTTTTGTGAAAAAGAATAAAGAGTTTCTGAGTTTTACTGCCTCTAGTGTTCATTTGTTTTGGAAACTGCAGTGATATGTACTTGTTGGTACGTATTTCATGTCTCGCTAAAAAGTGCACCAAGCTACTTTTATGACATGAGACCAGGTAGACGTTTCTGTGATTGTGGTTGTAGTATGCAGTTGTCTCTCTGGTAAATGAGTACAATGTCTACAGAACTGGAGTAACCAGGATGACTGACAACCGAATTTAGCTCCAGTGTTTACATGGCTGATAAGCACCGATGACTTAAAAAATACATATATGCTACAAACAATTTACTTTCTCTAGTTTAGTGAAATTTGTTCACTATTATGTAAAGACTTACAAAGATTGTTTTTTGCACCAATTTTGTTTTCTTTAAGGAATAGATGAGTTTAATTTCCTCTATTGTTAAAGGTTGTTTATTTGTTGTCTGCAGTCCTGAATTAGCTCTGAGGTATCAGAGTCTGGTATCATACTGAAGGCACAATTGGGATCAATCCAAACCAAATTGGGGTATGCAAACAAACCCATATGACCCTGCTCTTGTCCGGCCCCTCATGTTAGCAGAGTCTTTTTTCCTTTAAGGAAGAAGTTCCTGTCCTTTATCATCAGGAAAGGGAGAGAGAAATAGACAAACTGAGTAAGAGAGAGGCTGTTGTGAGAGTTTGGTAAGTTAAATCACACTCAATCTCCCTTAGGAGTTTCAGCATGCAAGTCAAAGCTGAGAGTTTGGTGCTGAGAAGACAGACCCTCTTTCCCTTCATTCTCGCGTCACGTAACAGCATGAATTCACATTCTGTGATAAACTGAGCTGCACTAACAGTTTGCTTCAGTGAACTTGACATTCTTGGTGAAAAATGTACTGGAGCATTTGAGTGTGACAGGCAGCTGCACAGGTGAAAATTACAGCTTGATTAAAAGGTGAGCTTTCATTACAGCTAAATAATTCAAAGTGCAGTTCTGTTCTTGTTCCCTGCAATGCAGCTCACACATCCTGCACAGATCATCACCAACAATCTTGAAAAGGGAAATTAATTTCTTTCTCATTTTCATGTGTTAATTGCAATTAACAAGAAGTGTCAAGGCTAAAAATGTTTGCCATTTTGCCTTGATTTTCAGTTGAAAACAGGTAAACAACATCAAAACCAGATATTTAATATATAATATAATATTGTCAGTTTGTATTTTTAAGCTGTACAAAATCTTACAAAATGTTGCTGTGGTTTATTGTATTATGTTATAATATGTTATTTATTATATTGTTCAAAAGTATGGTTGGAAAGTTTTTTTTAAATGTTTTTAAATATTTAAAAATGGATTTTTTTCCTGTGAGGTAAAGCTGAATATTCAGAAATTACTTTTAGTCTTCATTGTCACATGGTCCTTCAGAAATCATTCTAATATGACAACCTGATGCTAAAGAAATATTTTATTTATTTTTATTTATTTATTTATATTTTTATAAATATCAGTGTTTAAAACCAGTGCTACTTAACATGGAAAATATATAAATATATTTTTTTGCAGATTTCTTTGATTAATGCAAAGTTCAAAAGACCAGCATTTATATGAAATAGAAATCATTTGTAACATTACTGAATACTTAACATACTTAAACATTACTTACTAATTAGAGTGTTTTGCTATTTTTATTGAAATAAGGACAAGAAAACTTGAAAGATTTTTCGAAAGATGAGAAGGTTTGACCAGCAGGGTATAGTAGACAGGAGACATCAATTGCTACCTGTAGTTTAGTGGAAATTTCATTCTTGTTTCATGTCATTCTCAAGTCACAGCAGGGTTCAGGAAGCTGATAGATCTCGCTATAAATTATTTCTAACTGTCAGAAAGAGAACAGACTTCAGAGATCTTATGAAGCAAGAGGCAGAGTATAAAGACATAAGCCTATTTTGTTAGCATGGAGATCAGTTAGGTGCTGTGCTCACAGACAAGCTTAGACGGTTCGACAGTCTTCTGTAACATCTTGCCCACTTTTCAAAGACAGTGTCTGAAATCATAATGTTTTTTTCCTCTTTTCCAGGTACAAGGGCTTCATAAAAGATTGCCCGAGCGGTCAGCTTGATGCTGCAGGTTTCCAGAAGATCTACAAACAGTTCTTTCCCTTCGGCGACCCCACCAAGTTTGCCTCATTTGTCTTCAATGTTTTCGATGAGAACAAGGTGAAGTGCACATCACTTTTAGGGTCTTGCACAACAGAATTTCTTTAGTGTTGGAGACATTCTGTCTTTGTCTGTTCTTTATTAAGGTCGGGTGTAAAGGTTTTGCCCGTATGCATAAGGATGGGAGGTGAAAGGTTAATTATTCTTGTGAATTGTGCTTTGTTCCTGTTATTAATTATTCATTAAATAGCCTCATTTTGGTATCTATGCAATCTGTAATGTGATTAGGAGCCAGTTAGCTCTGCCAGATAAGAGTCGTCTGGCAGCCAAACCACTTTCAGATATCACACACAGTCAAACTAGTCCCTATGTTTATTTATAAGTTTTGAAAGGCACCGCTGTTAGTGAGAGACATTAGTCTTGGCCTTTGTTTGCTCTTTTCTAGTAATCTGTACCACTGCAGTGCGTTTCACCTCAGATTCATGGTCAGTGTTCTGGAGATGTTATCTGTCTGGGCTTGTAAGGAATTGTAGTGATGTCTAACAGAACAGACTCTGTAGTCTGACTCTAGAATAGAGGTCAAAGAGACACAAACCCTGTCTTCCTTGAATTTGTGCTCTAGTATTTTGAGAACAGCATGGGTTTTTGTTTCTGTTGCTGTAAGTTACCAGTGTTATTCTGTTATCCTTTTTCACTTTTAATTATGTTACAGCTATGCAATAAAAAAAAACCCTAAGAAAATAATTAAATGTATATTTTATATTGGGAAAATGTTATTGTGTCATAATTTACTCACCAACCAAGTTGTTATATGACTTTCTTTCCTCTATAGACCATAAAAGAAGATGTTTTAAAGAATGTTTTTAACCAAATAGTTGATATAATATATTTTTCCACACTATGGAAGTCAGCGGGATAAAAAAAAAAAACTCATACAGGTTAAATTATGACATTTTTTTTTCGCTGTAAACTACCCCTTTGATCAGGGTAGATGATTGAAGATGAAAACAATATACTTAGAATAGGCTTACAATCTGTACAATGATTCACACTCTATAAAGGTCCAACATTTGGTATGTGATGGAAGTTGTTATTTTTGATTTTACAAAAGTTGCGCTATGTAAATTTCAGATAAAAAAAAATCAGATCCATGTGCAACGTTTAATAATCGTAGTCAGACACGCAAAAGGGTCAAAACACAGGCAAGCAGGTATATCACAGAGAGCAGGCAGATCGTAGTCGAAAATCAGTCAATATGGGTCGGGACAGGCGGCAAAAATTTGGAAACCAAAACACAATCAGGAAATCAAACACGGGTAGTAAATAAACACAAGGAAAACGATGGGCGGGTCAAATCGGCATGCAATCGGCTTAAAGAGTCCGGGTAGGAACGTTAGTACTCTGGTGAAGGTTCCTGATGCTGTTCGCTGGAGGGGGCCACAGAGGCGCGATTCGTGACAGAGTTCCCCCCCTGCGAGCGGCTCCAGAAGCGAGCATGAGTCCGACGTCGGGGCCTTCCACGAGGTGTGGGGGGTGGCTTCTCAGGGTGTTCTCGGTGAAACCTCTAAGTGAGGGTAGGGTCCAGTATGTCCTGGGCGTTCACCCACGATCTCTCCTCTGGGCCAAAGCCTTCCCAGTCGATCAAGTACTGGAGGATGCGACCCTGACATCGTAGTTCCTCTCTGCAGTCGTGAGCTTGCGGGAGAAGAAGGCTAGAGGTAGAAGAAGGTAGAGTTTTTCGGGTTCCCCCTGTCGTTGAGACAATACTGGCGAGAAGATGGAGGATGGGAGCCGAAGTGAACTTAGATTTGAGGTCGTGGAAGGCGGCTTCACTCTCAGGGCTCCAGGGTTAATGTTTATAAGTCCTTTTAGTCATGGCGGTCAGGGGTGCAGCGGTTAGGCTGAAGATCCTGATAAAACCTTCTGTAGAAGTTTGCGAAGCCGAGGAACTTTTGTAGCTCCGTGAGGTTCTGTGGCCTGGGCCAGTTGACTACAGACATGACTTTAGATTCGTCCATGGCCACGCCATCAGAGCTGATGACATAACCCAGGAAGGACACCTTGGTCTGGTGGAATTCACACTTGCTAATGAGTCTCTGGAGGACGGTTCGAACATGGCGGACGTGGGACTGCAGGTTCTCTGAATAAATGAGGATATTGTCTATGTAGATGATTACAAATCTGTGGAGCATGTCTTGGAAGATCTTGTTGGTGAGCGCCTGGAAGATAGAGGGACTGTTGGATAATCCGAACGGCATTACGAGATACTCATAGTGGCCTGTGGTTGTAGAGAAGGCCGTCTTCCACTCGTCCCTCTCCAGGATCCGTATAAGGTTATAGGCATTCCAGAGATCCAACTTTGTGAAGTAGTGAGCCGATCAAAGCTGCTCCCGGGCCGATGGTACCAGCGGAAGGGGATATCGATACTTGACAGTGATTTCGCTGAGGGCCCAGTTGTCAATGCATGGCCGCAGACCTCATTCCTTTTTTTTGACAAAGAAGAAACCCGCCGACGCTGGGGATGTAGAGGGTCTAATGAATCCCTTGGCCAGTTCCTCCTGAATGTACTGGTTCATGCATTCGGTCTCGGGTTGTGAGAGGGGAAAGACACGGCCCCGGGGTGCCACTGCCCCAGGAAGGAGGTCGATGGAGCAGTCCGTGGGGTAGTTGGGTGGCCTTCTCCTTACTGAATGCAATGCGGAGGTCTTGGTGACAATAACACACAATTCTGACTATTTGTTTTTTTGTTTAGAATTGTCCATTTTTCTTTTGATATGAACAAATCTGATATTTTTTCTCAAAAATGTTAGATATAAACACAATTATGAGTTATAAAATTAGAATTATAAGATATTGTCAGAATTATATTACAATTAATTTACAATTGCGAAAAAGAATTCCTTTTGCAATTGCAAGTTTATATTTCACAATTCTGAGAGAAAAAAAAGTATGAATTGTAAGATTAAAAAGTCGCAATTACCTTTTTAATTTTTTATTTATTGCAGAAACGGTCTTCCATAGCATGTTGTTAAATGTCATATGAGGGGAAGACAAGCGGATCCATATGCAGGCAGGCTTTATTTAACTCAGGGTCGAAACAGGCAAGGTCGAAACAACAGCGAACAGGTATAGAAGAGGCAAACACAGAGATTATCGGATAGGCAGAGCAGGAGTCAGGCGAACAGAATCCAGGGGGGCAGAAACAAAGGCAATAATCCACAAAGGCAGGGGCGAAAACAGAAAATCCACTCTAGGGAAGGCTTGCAGCGGGATAAGCACAATGATTGGCAAAGACTGGAACACAAACAACTTTTTAAATACACACAATAACTAGATGAGGAGCTAATCAAAAACCATAGTGACAAACAAGCTGGGTGGAGACATAACAGAGTGGGCATGGAAACAGAGGGAGACACGTCAAAATAAAAGTCCACAAAACACCACACAAGGAAAACACTGACAGACAGCATAACATGATGTTGGTAAAAATAACATTATTTTGTGTATTTGGTGTAATGTTATATGTTGTTCGGATTAAGGTGCAAAAACACATTATTTTCCACATTCTGTACATTTATGTTTCTCCTCTAAGCCCGCCTCCTAAAACATGTTGATTTGTACAAAGCTCATTATTCAAAAAATGCAAGGTGTGGTCTGATCCAGTTATCCAGTGCACTGTGATTGGCTGAATACCGCAAACATGTGGCTGAAATGTTACGTCCCTTACTATAACATGATGCTGCGTCCTGCCACTAGACACCAAAACAATAAAACACGTTACAAACAAGGCATTTCTGCATCCAGTGGGGACATAATTACAAGCACAAACCAAGTAGTTTCACTTTCACGACACACAAGCGCATCCAGCACATGATGCTGTAGCAACACTAAAGCTAGAATAAGAGTTCCGCCTTTTTTCTTTGCATAACATTCGGGCAGTGTTTGAAAACAAAACCACTCTGTGATGTAGAAAAGTGGGGGCGTGTTTAAATGAGCATTGCGTGTCAGACCTTTTTGGTTTTGAAACTTTAATCTTCTTAACTTCAGGGATCTTATATATGCACTAACAGCTTGTTACACTCCAAAGAGAAAGGAGAAAAACATTTTACTTCAGATTGTGTAGTTTCAGCATCTGCCAGCAGGGACTAATACGGCCATGATGATGAGCCAAACCTCAACACCTTTATATGACTGAAACAATTAACTTGACTTGACCTGATCTGATTTCAAGGAAACACTAAACCCCTATGACCATGTAACATTCAAGCAGATCATATAAAATGCAAGTCTAGGCAGGGATATAAGTAATGCTTTATGTTGTGGAATACCACTCTGAGCATAATGAAAGCCATCATTAAAAATGAGAGAAAAGATTATAATAATAATAGAATAAATGGCTGTCCTCCAAAATGTAGCGGTCCGAACAGTGTAGGAGTGTAGTGCGACAGTAACAGTAACTGTTGTTGTTGTTGTTGTCTTCCGTGACAGACTGCATGACACAGCGAAAGCAAATACACTCAAAAATGACTCACAAGGAAGGGTGGCATAAAAGTTGAGTCACCTAGAGTTCGCCCAAGGCAGATAGGAAATGCAACAATTTGGTTTAATGAGATTCTGTGGTTTGATGACACCAAAACTGAACCTTTGAACCTCAAGGCTGTATTTGTCTGAAACCTAACACTGCATGCTAGATTCAGTTTTATAGCAGGAACTGGAAAACTCATAATGTTGAAAGGAAAATGGATTGAGTTAATACGGAGGAATTCACTAGGTTAACATAAATTTGATTCTTGTTCCAGCAGTGAGAACATACAGCAATAGCTACATTGTATTTTTATGCCACTATGGTACTACATTGTATTAATTTAAAAAAAAAATATATATATATATAAATTGTACACTTATTTATAAGTATTAGGAAAAAGTCTATTTTTTTGTTATTGTTTTAATGTTTTTTATAAATTTTAAATCTTATTGTTATTATTTAGATTGGCATGCAAAGGTTTTTTATGTTTTATACCTGGAAAAGTAAGAAGTAAATTAACATTGGGTTATATTTGGTTATGAGATTACGAATACTTAACTATCGGTTATATTTGTCAATGTTTTCATTTATTTTTTTTTAAGTATTATAAGGGCCTTGAAGTATTTGGTTCAATTACATCTTTTCGAACCCTGTTTCTTTTTTTTTATGGCTGAACATATTACATTTCATGGTATACTACAAAATCTTTGAAAGTACAAAGGTAGTGAATGCTTTTTGTAGACATTTATCTTTAGTGAGCCTTTAATATATTGTCTAATTGCTAACATGCATAATTACAGTTTTTTACATGCAAATTAGGCAGGGTCACCTGCTTCCCAGTGGAACAATTCTTTGATTGGATCATTGTATTTACAGAACTAAATGCTGTCTGTCGTTGATATTGCCTCCTCAGAGCTTCCTGAAGCCCACTAGTTCAATTTGATGTGAAGATGACAGAAAACAGAATGCATAGTCTGAAATTTCACACAATTTAAAAAGGTTTAAACAAGCAAGTTGAGCGTTTCCACTCCCTGAGGTTTTAAGACATATTTTGGAAGATTTTAAATCTGTGTACAAAATAACATGAAACTGCATTCATTTACCTCTCTTGCTCTAGAGAAGTTTCAATAGACAAATCATTAAATGTGTCATAACGTATCTGCTAGATATTTGGAAGCGGAAATGCATTTTGTAATGGCTGGTGGTGCCAGACTGTAGCCCCAAGGAAGAGCAGGGGGTGGGACAGGAATAGCAGCCCACTGGCCCAGTTTACTCTGCCAATCAACAGAAGGCTTCTGAGTAACACTTTACAATGAGGAACCTTTTTAAAATCTGTTAGAGCTTTAGACATCATGAAAAAACTTAAACTTTTTTTTTTACAGCATTTAACTGGGTTCACTGTTAGTTAAATAATGTGTGATCTAGCTTTTAGTATTATATTGTATTGGTAGGCTGTTTGTAGAAATTAATCTATTCATTAATTATATATCTATTTTTTTCCACAGGATGGACGGATTGAGTTCTCAGAGTTCATTCAGGCCCTGTCTGTAACCTCACGTGGGACTTTGGATGAAAAGCTCCGCTGTAAGCTAGTTTTTGAATAATAAAAGCCCAAGTGAGAATCAGTGAAAGAGTGAAGTACGTCTGTGAGATGCTTCATAAGTAAGCATTCTTAAAATAAAAAATCCCAGTAATGACATATAATCACATTTTAAAATCTATGCATTTCATTTACATATAATATAACCTGGATCACAAAACCAGTCACAAGGGTCAAATCATACCGCTGAATAAATGTTTTCCATTGATGTATAGTTTGTTAGGATGTTAAAGTAATTAAAAATCTGGAATCTGAGGTTATATACAGTATATTGAGACATATTGAGAAATTCGCCTTTAAAGTTGTCAAGATAAAATTCTTACCGATGCATATTACTAATCGAAAGTTCCAATACTGCATATTTATGTAGAAAAATTTACAAAATGTATTCATGGAACATGATCTTTACTTAATATCCAAATGATTTTGGCATATAAGAAAAACCTAAATCTATGTATATTTGCTACGATTTATGTGTATATATATATATATATATATATATATATACACACATAAATACATTCATAGATTATTGGGTGAGGCTAAATTGTCTGAATACTGTAGACTGTAGTATAACAACCAAAGCAATTTTCTCGCTGACTCTCTTACATATACGGGTCATGTACCTCCTTTCTCTCTGTTGACTCTTCACCCCAGGCACTGACCTGTGTTTGCACTCTGCTGTGTGAGGTGTAGGATTGCCTTTTTGTTGTAGATGAGTGGAATGAAGTAGGGCTGTATGGGTGGAACGTCCTGGAGTCCTGTAGTGAAGAGAAAACCATAGATGGCGAGATGAAAGAGTCGCTCTTCACTGCTGTAATTGCAGGGCAATGATTTGGCTCATACAAAGTGTGCCTTTATCACCCAATCCTGCATTTATCATTCCTTGTAGTGCTTACGGTACTTGTTTGCACTCTGCTAACATTGTTTTAAAATTCATAATCAAAAGAAATTAAACTCCGTCTACCAAGATGCCTAATGGTGCTTTTTTTCAGCACCATATACAGTATATATATATATACTATCTATATATATATATGTATAGCTTGACATTGCAAACTGGTATTTCTTACCATATTATTTTAATGTATTATAAACACAATGGTTTGTAGTGCAGTTTACTACACAATATTCTTGCTAATTCACAGCTAATGAAGTCTTGCACATTCACAGAAAACTTTTATCAGCATAACATTTCTGCTCACTCTCACCATAACTTCTTGTTACACGCTTTAGGGGCCTTCAAGCTTTATGATCTTGATAACGATGGCTATATCACACGTGATGAAATGCTCAATATCGTAGACGCAATCTATCAGATGGTGGTAAGTCACCATTCATTTCTGCTGTAATTGCAGTCAGAACATATGGCATTCATTTAATCATTACAATTTCTCAGATGTCTTTAACATGAGTTTTTTTGTAAAGGGAAATACAGTGGACCTTCCAGAAGAAGAAAACACTCCGGAGAAGAGAGTGGATCGCATTTTTGCCATGATGGACAAAGTACGGATATCTCCTTTCTTCTTGACCCCAATCACACTGAACCGCTTAATAATCCATGTTATTATGCAGCGGCTGTTTATTTTATTCAATTTGTGGATTTATTTTATTAAATCTGTGGAAAACACTGAAGTAGACTAATTGGAAAATGTTTTCTTGGCTCTGCAAAAGAAAGACATGTGCACAGCTTTGTGATGACATGATGGTTCATAAATAATGACATCAGTGGGTGGACTTTTCCTTTAAGACTAAGGATTTTTATGTAGTCCAAACTCAACAATAATGATTAGCGATCAACCATCTCTAAACCAGGTCAAGAAAATGGCTAATTTATTGCTCGGATTCAATTTACTAACTGCATTCTCATCATACATCCAGTGCAGATCAAGGATACACTAAGGAATAAGAGCTCATATCTGTGGTAAAGCTAGCGTCACTAACGCTGCCCTCGGGTCTATAAACGCCATTTTGGCATGCGCTACTGCTAACATTGGAGCCTAGCATTAATGCCCACTCAAGCCCTGAAAGATGAGATTGGGACTTGTTTGGGAATGTTGACAGAGACGGAATGCTTTCCAATACTGTAGCAATTCTCAGATGAGAACTGCACCCAATGAGGTTATTTTAAGTACCTAATGCTTCTTCAAACTGCAAATTTACACTGAGCCACTTAAGGTGAAAGAAACGTTTTCATTTTTCCTCAGTGGAGCAGCCTGTTAGCACTCGCCCCCTGCTGGACATGCGGGACATCTTAAATGTGGGAGAGTGTTTTCCTCATGCATAATTGAAAATCCTCATGGCTGTTTTTTTTTAGTATCCTCTAGTATGTAAACTGATATAACCTTAAAGTCTACTCCGCATTCGTTTGAAGTGTCATGCATTGGCATATAACCACAAACAACCTTAAAATAACACACAGTTGTTTGTACTCTGCATTTGAGAGAGTTGTGATTCTAAACAATGTTTGTTTGTTTACCCAGAATGCTGATGGGAAGCTGACCCTGCAGGAGTTCCAGGAGGGATCAAAGGCAGATCCCTCTATTGTCCAAGCTCTGTCACTCTATGATGGCCTTGTATAGTAGCAGCTTGTCTTAAGGATACAGGTATGTTGTGCTGAATAGAAATGCAATCAGCAGTTTCATTAAATCTGGATACATCCAATGTTGTATATTACAATTGTTTTAGCGTACTTTTATAGCTATAATCATTGCAATCTACTAATAACAGTGTAAAGAGTGGCACACTCCTTAGGGGCAGATAACAGGGCATTTGTCCAAATATGATGTACTTATGTCTCTCTTAAATTAGTTATTTAGGAGCTGTCTGCAAGTGAGTGCCAGTAAAAGGATATAGAAAGAAATATATCAAAATGGGGTGACTGTTTTTAGATTCAGAACATCTTTTTTTACACTTTAGAGTTTCATAGCCTTTGCTGAATGACAGGGAAAACTATTAAGCCAGTAACTGGTTGAATGACACTGTTATTGTTATTTATGGGGGTTTTTGACATTAAAATTACATCAAGGTCAGCACTGCATCCATTTGCTGGTCTTATCTTACCTCATGGAAGTCATATGTGTACCTTGTGTACTTAAAAACTTTGAACAGCATTGATCAAGAGGTGTACATCTCTCAGAATATAATTAAAAAAGCGATTCTGTTTCTAAATGTAAACTTGAATTTGAGTCGAGATAGCAAAAGACATGCCCATACTGACGACATAGTATTTTCTAAAACATTTTCGACATAAATAATATATAATATATTATAAATAATAATAATAAGTTTAAAACATATATATTTTTTGGTGAAAGAGCACTTTTTGAATTAATGCCATACTTTATTCACACCGAAGCATTTAATACGCTTGAACATTAACATTGTTTAATTATATTATTCTTTTTTTTACATTTTATAGAACTCAATTCAAACAGTTGAATGTATATTTTGTGGTATGTTATTGTAAAATTAAGTTAACTAAACATTTTAGAGAAAAAAGTAGAATGTAAAAATGTTCAGGAACATTTTAAGGGATAAATGGAAATAAATAATGGATCATACGTTTATGTACATATTGTTGCACAACTTGTGTTGAACTAATGAAATAATTAAAACTACATATGGGTAATTTCTTCTTAATTTCCTTTTAATTCAAAATCAGCTTTTAGCATGCTGGATTTGAACACAAACTCATGAATTGAAAGTGAGCTGGTTCTTAAAGGGTTATTTCGCCCAAAAAATAAAGTTATGTCAATAATTAATCATTCATGTGTTGTTCAAAAAGGCTGTAGTCATCTTCAAAACACAAATAAGTTATTTTTGATGAAATCCGAGAGCTCTCTGACACTGCATAGAAAGCCCATTCATTGTTGAATAAGGTCAATATTTTTGTTATTATTATAGCTTCATTAAATGAAAGTTGAATCGCTGATGTCACAAGGACTATTTTAACAATGTCCTTACTACGTTTCTTGGCTTTGAAAGTGTCAGTTGCTTTACTGTCTATGCAAGGTCAAAAAGCTCTTGGATTTCAGTAAAAATATCTTTATTTGTGTACCAAAGATGAATGATGCTCTTACAGGTTTGGAACAAGGGTGAGTAATGAATGACAGAATTTTCATTTAAGTAAAATTACCATTACCTTACTCCTTTTACAGGTACAGCAAAGGATCCAGTGCGATGCCATCCCTCAATGCTCATAAGGAGACGAGTCTTCATCGTTTGACCACTCATTCAGGATACTTAAGACTGAGCCACTTTCTCACTACAAGCAAATCACATTTTAGCATGCAACAATGGCAGAAAAGAAGATCCTGTCATCCTGAAACGTGCGTGTGAATGCTTTACTGCTAGATTCCATTGGATTTACAGCAGTGCTTTTCTTCTGCCCCCCCAAAAAACACTGGAGACTACATTGATGGCACTGATAGTTAAAGAAAAGCATGCTGAAAAATGTAAATATGTATAAACATTTCATATTTTTTAATCACACTTCGCTGGGATATTGTGGATGTGTGCTTCATATATAATTTAAGAGACTGTTTGATATTTTATTTATTTCTTGTTTACCCTGAAGTGTATGGATCACATCTGTTACAAGCCTGTATTGCTTGTGAAAGGAGATTCATTTATGTTTGCGGTACACAGCTCCAATTGTGAAGATTGTGCCCATTCACTGCTGGCAAAAGTCATTGTGAAGTCCTGAAGCAACTTCCTAAACAAAGCACTGTAACCAAGCAACATTACTACACTTATTATTCCTGAACAGTTGCGCCTCAAAACTGAAGCAAGTACTTGGGTATGAGCCGGGGGGGTTTGAGTGGGTCTTGTGCTTTATCAGTCACTCTCTGGCTGATGATTAAATTTGAGTCACTGCATAATTGGCTCTAATGTTATTTGCCATTGGTAAGTAAGGTAGAGGTTTTAATATCTGATGTGTGCTCTCTTGATATTTCAACAATGGCTGCTTCCATTTTCATCACTGTGTGGTATGTGTAGAATTGCTGTGCTCATAATAGGACAGTGTTCCATAGGCGCATGGACCTTCCATCAGCACAATGGATTCGCTGGCACGCTTTCAAAACAATTTTCTGTGGTCTATGAATCCCTGGAGTAATCAATTTTGTCACAGAGCATAAATCAAATTCACATAAAAAAAAAAAAAAATATATATATATATATAAAATAGACGTCTTACTCACAGTGTGTGCCATTTTGAGAGAACCACAAGAACATTGTTAAAGTTTTCTTTTTCAGTCAAATCCTGTTGCATATACACTTTATATTCATAAAAGAATTCTGAATGAAAATGTATCACAGTTTCCACAAAAATATTAATCAGCACAACTGCGTTCAACATTCACAATAATAGGATCACTTGACATTGAAAATTCAGCTTTGCCATGCCAAGAATAAATTATAGTTTAAAATATAATCTAATTTATAATTATTTTAAATTGTAATAAAATGGGACTTTTTTGTTTATTGTATTTTTTATCAGAAAATAGCATTGGTGAGCAAGAAATATCTGTATATGTGTGTATATATAATGTATTTAATGTATGTATTTAAAATATCATCATTAAAATGATCTATTAACATGTTTATATATGACATTTAATATATTAAATGCAAAGCATTATTGTTAAAAAAATGTTCCACTAAAATGTAATATTATTACATTTTAAGAAATCATGAGGGGAAAAAAGGAATAATAAAATGTCCATATATGTCAAACAAATATAACCAGTCTTCACACAAAATTAACTGATCTTACATATAAAAATTAGAGCAGCCTTTTTTAGGAAAAAAATGTAGGTCTTTATCATGAAAAGGATTTGGTAACACTGTATGGTACTGGTAATACTGTATAATTTTAATTATGACCTTGCAACAGTTCATGAAGGCACACAAGGGTTTTAGGTATCAGTCAAGTCCTGTGATGGCTTGTTTCTGCCTCTTGAAAGCTCATGCCCTGCAGTAATGAAGCTCTCATTGTGCATCTATGGCACGTCTTCCATTTCATTATACGCTGCTCAAGGCCGGTGGCCCAGTCAACACAACATCTGGGGCTTCTGAATCAGCAATAACTAAAAGAGTTCTCGCTGACTAAAGTAAGACAGACCCCACGCTCAGCTCGCAGGCTTAATTTCCAGATCCAGCACTAAAACAAAACAGACTTCACACCCTAGTCACACGGGACAGCTAGAGAATAACAGTGAATAGAGGAGAGGGGAGGAATGTATGTTTCGCACAGGCACGAATTGTTACATGAAGGGTCATAAACATGTGAGGTCTGGATTATTTATCCCACATTGTTAAGTGCGGAGGGTGATGAACCGGCTGTTTGGAAAAATGAGAAGACTTGGAAGGATGCAGGCAAACAGCATGTTAGAGTAATTCATTTTTACAGACACACTGCTTTTCTAATGGTAAACTGATATGGAAATATGATCAACTTTTTATTTATCTTTACATTAACATTTTGCTTTCGATTTAAAATGTTTCCATGACTGTTAAGTTAGGAGATAGTTCACCCAGAATTCAGCATTTGCTCACCGTCATATCAGTCCAACCTGACTTTCTGTTTTCAGTGGAACACAAAAGATGTCTTGAAGAATGTTCAACTTTTTCAATACATGTATGCAATTCTGAAACAACAAAACTACACTGCATTGACTTTAAATGTACAGACTTAAAAAAGGGGGTTTTACTTGAATGTATTAGTGTTCAGAATTAATGAGTAAATAATGACAGAAATATATGGAAGTCAATGGCTACCAATAACTCTTCTGTTACCAATATTCTTCCGTTTGTGTTCAAGAGAAAAAAATAAATAAACTCACAGGTTTGGAACAACTTGAGGGCAAGTGAATGACAGGATTTTCTTTTTTGGGTGAAACTCTTAAAACGTTAACCTGGACCACAAACCAGTCCCTGGGGTACAGTATATTTGCAGCAATAGCCAAAGATACATTGTATGGGTCAAAATTATATTAAAAATGACATAATTAGGACATTAAATAAAAATCATGTTCCACTTTAGTAAATTACCTACTGTAAATATATTAAAACATAATTTCTGATTAGTAATATGCATTGTTAAAACTTCATTTGGACAACTTTAAAGGCGATTTTCTCAATATTGCAATATTTTTTTGCACCCTCAGATTCCAGATATATTTTAAATAGTTGTAATATTGCTTTATCATAATAATGCATACAATGGACATCTTATTTTCAGATTATGTATAAATCTCAGTTTTTTTAAAAATTGACACTTACGACGGTTTTGTGATTCAAGGTTCCAAATAGAGGTTCTTTATTGGCATCTTTGAAGAACGTTTAACATCTGCAGAACCTTTGCACAAAAGTGTCTTATAGTTAAAAGTATAGTTAGCATTTCCTTCACACTGTGTTCTTTCTTTGGG
>JAUCNO010043219.1:0-17262 GCA_032353835.1 Enteromius viviparus | reverse complement strand
CCTAAATAATACGTCTTGCAGATGTAAATGCAGACGTCAAATAGATGTCTCCTAGATGTACGTGTGCTATCTGGGTAGTAAAGTAACGCATTACTTTTTAATTTTAGAGTAATATAACTGAGTTACTTTTTAAAAAAAGTAACGCCAGTTAATTTGTTTTCTTATTTATTGACTGACAAGTCTCCTGACCCCATGTTGGGAGAAATCAGAAATACACAGGCATTGTGTCCGATGTGTGAATACTGTTTAGTAAAAGACTAAATGGGATTGTGCATTAATTCATCTCACTTTCAAAAAACAGATTAGTATTCATCAAAATTAATTAAAATAAACTCAATAAATGAGGCAAACCTGCAAAAACCAAGTCCTGCAGTGGTACTCCTGAGTAAAAAAAACTCAAAAAATATGTATCTGGAGTAATAAGGTAGTTACAGTAGTTTTTAACTGTTGCAAATCAGCAATGCCTGCCTCGAGAGGGTTAAATTGCACAAATGTATCTAATCTCATTTTATTAACCAATGTCTTTGCTGCATCCATATTTAAAAAGTAATGCAAAAGTAACTTAACGCTTTACTTTCCATAAAATGTAATGTAATTAGTTACTTTTTTAGGGAGTATTGCAATATTGTAATGCATTACTATTAAATGTAACTTTCACCAAAAGGAATACAAGTTGTGGGAGTCTGCCTCTAGTGTTCATTTCAGCTTGAAACCGCAGTGATTCATATGTATAGGTACAGTACTGTATATACACTCTTACTTAAGCAATGTTCCAAAATAATGTTATTTTGTAGTTCAAGTAAAGGTGTTTTTGGTGCTGTAACTCTTAGTGACATGGTTCACAGTGATATTGTCCATTATTTTTTGTAGTAGAAAAAAAAGCTGATTTTCATGATATGTAGACAAACAAGCTATCAATGTAGAAAGTAAGAAATAAGTAATAGTTTCCTCTGTCATGATGTTTACCAAATTTAAAGAAAAAGAAAGATGGGACAGCATCACCTCAATCTATGTCTGAACTCCACATGATTTGTTGTCTGTATGAGAGAACAGAGTAATGCAGTTATATGGCTGTTTTCAGACTCATGCAGGTTCCATAAAAAAACGCAGAACGAAACGAAGAAAGAGGGTCCCATTATCACAGAAGCGGATGTAATGTCACAAGCACTTGTGAAATGTTGTTTTTCCTCCATATATCTGTTGTTTGTCTACATTATCCTGCAACATCTCACTCGAAATCTCAGTGCAGTTCACAGAGTTTGTGCTTTATAAATGAAACGTCGGCAGCATCCTCCTCTGCGATAGAGCCAATATTTGTTCGCAGACATTTCTGCATGTCTCTGGGCTGTGCATGAACATACCCAGGAATAATGGCCAAGGAACGTTTCCCATTCTCAGTACTCACCCCAATTCTATTACAAAACCCTGCTGCGCAGAACCTGATGATGAATATCCAGTAGGGCAGCAATTAATCAAGTAAATGAATCGATCATGACCGCCGTGAGTAACTAATCTGAATCTTACAACCAAAAATAATTTGAAATTGTGGGAAAATAGTTGGCACACACTGCAAAAAGCTGGGATGCTCATATAAGAAATTTGAATTCAAACACTGCATTTTGCATTCCAGGCCAATAGTTGGCATAGATTCTTTGTAAAGAAACACTACGCACCTGCATGCACGGTAATGCAATTAATTTTTGACAAATTTGTATTCTTGTAGTTTGCACTTTATGATGACGGTATTGACATATTTGACACAATCAGCATTGTTTACGTTCTGCGAAAAAGCTTACGCATGAACATAATAAGCATCATTTGGGTCGCCGTGATTTTGCCAAGTAAGACATAATCCTGGATCAACATTATTGTCCAGAAATGTAGACTTATCCCAATCACAATCCCTGCCCCTAAACCCAAAAATCTTTGTTGTTCAGTTGTGTTGCTGTCTATGGAGGGTCGGATGGCTCTCTGATTTCATCAAGAATGTCATTATTTGTGTTCCGAAGATGAACGAAGGTCTTATGGGTTTGGAACGACAGGAGGGTGAGTAATTAATGACAGAATTCTCATTTTGAGTGAACTAACCCTTTAAGCAGACCCTAAATGTATTTGACATTTAAACACACTAAAAAAATCATTTCAAACTTTGGTTAGATCGATGGTGTTGTGGTTATCACTGAGAAAATCTAAATTTTGCTTGCAATTGTCTTATAGTCCCTTAGAATGAATAAAAGTATGTATGTGTGTGTGAAGACAGAAACTGATTTTATATTGCATTAGAGCAGAACTAGCCAGATATTCCAACAATAGAACAAACTGTATAGTTTGTTTGGGCCGGGTGCTTGTTGAGGAGGGCATAAATCTTTTTCAGAAGTTCCCCTCCACTCCCAAGTAGATAATGCTATAATGCAATACCCCTCACACTCTCTCTCTCTCACACACACACACACACACACACACACACAGACATTATCCTCATACTTTTATACCGTTTCAAGTTCCCAAGCACTAGAAATGCTAAAATTTGCAAACTTAAGCACACTTAATCAGAATAATTATTCACTTAATATACACACTCATAATATTGCGTGATAATTACTTTTCCCTGATAATTCAATTCCTTTCTGGAATTAGGCTGTTGAAAATTCACAACCACGATTGGTTGGCAGGCTGCCAGAGCCTTGCTATGCAGTTGTTGTGGTGGTCTGATGCTTTATTTAGGTCTGCTGCCATTCAGAACTGAATTGAAAAAGGTTTGTAAAATTCAGATTAAGAGATTTAATTTTTTTAGATTAGATTTTTTTCTGTCTAAACCGGAAGTTTGCATCACACTAGTTCCTTCGTACAAAAAACATTTATAATTTCCATTGGCTTTTGGATTGCAGACATCAAGCTGTGTGACCAACAGATTTCCGATATTTGCATGTTTTGTTTAACACTATATTTTAGTGAAATGAAAAAAAAAAAACTTCAACTGAATTTTTCAACACATATACTCTCAGTAGAAGCTAAACAGGCTTGGTCAAGATCCCTCTGTGTCGCTTTTTACACTCAAAGTACACCTTTAGTGTCATTTTTTGACGCACAGGAGTATTCATTTAGTGTCACTTTCAACATGGAGGGTCCTATATTGTTTTAAATGTTTTTGTCTCAATTTAACGGTTTTCATTTGTAAAAATAGAAATAATTTGATATAAATGTATACTGTCACCTAACCCCACCCCTGCCCACTTCTGAACAAGATAAAATATGTAATAGGCAAATATATGTACAGTACAGTCACATGGTATTTATTGCAAAAGCTGACTATAAAAAGCAATATAAAAGCATTATAAATAAGTCGTGTTGCATTCCAAGTCTTCTGAAGCCAAGTAAAACAATAAAAAAAAAATTTAATAACTAAAAATTATCCTGCTCTGTTAAAACAACCAGAAAAATACTTCTGTAGCATGACGCCATCAGCATTAGAGACTCAAGAGCCAATAGTATTTCTCAACCAACGCTGATGCAAGGCTTCTTCTGGTGGAATTTGCGCAAACACATGATCTGAGCCATACAGTAAGTCACAGAAAAGTATTGCCAAAAAGTGACTGCAGAATATGTTGCGGAACCAAGATAGAACGCAACAAAATTTACACCACGGAACCAAGCCACAACACAAAATTAACACAACATAACGAAAACAAGTTGCAATCAGTGCAGCACAATGGAAACAAGCCATAACTTTAAAACACACACACACACACACACACACACACAATGGAAACAAGACACGATACAGTGAAAGTAGCCCAACACAGTGAAACACGCATTGCGTTATGGTGATTTTATTGTGTTGAAGTTTGGGCCAACAAAAAAATAACTTAACTGTAAACTTAAACGTAAAGCACAAATAAAAAGCAAAGTTTTTTCGGGACGAATTGTAAATATTGATTTCATAAAGTTTTGAAATTCTGACACAACTCCTCAAAAAATTTTTAATCAAATTTAATCCAAAATTCAAACTCTGCACTTGTTGCCATGCGGTTGCTAGGGTGTTCTGGATGGTTGTAATAAGATCCCACCTTAAATTCTCTGATGTTTAGGTCTCTAGATACAGATCATGTTTCTCCGTCAATGCAAGTCCATCGGATTTCTGTGCTCGTATTGAGAGTTAGATTTTGTTTTATTACAAGAATCTAGACACTCAAATTACTTCAAAATTGCTCTACAGCCAGCTGTCAGTTGGTAGGAGGTCTGCACCACACTGGGTGATCAGAAACCTTTTGCAAAAAAATCCTGCTGCTCTTGGACTGCTGTTCTCACTTAAATCTAAAGAAAAAAAAAATTGTATTTATGATCACGTCTGAGAGTTTATCTTTAGCGAATACAGATCTGTGGACTGACACGTCTAACGGGGGTTTCAAAATGCTGAGCACATGAGAGTATCATCTATTGCCATGTAAGCGTGGAATAACCGCACCAATTATCCCCCATGTTATTCATTTATACTACATAAACTGCACTGCGACAGCCTTCTGGATATGTTCTGCATGTTTAAAGGATGAATGTGAATTTTAGTCAATTTTTTCCCCTTTATTCGTTTTGCCGAGGGGTGCAGATGGCCTCTGCTATACCTCCTGCTAGGTGCATTATGTAGCTTATTTTGTATTTTTGCACCACTCCGATGCTAAAAACAAACAATGGATAAAAGAGAGAGCATAATTAGTTTCATTTACACCATCTGATCGATGCGCCTCGAACTCATGATTTATTTTCACAAATAAATCACAATTAAACACTAAAGTACAAATGTGCGTATAAACGTACGCAATGAGACCCAATGTTTTTATCGTTTATAAGCTGATCCCTGCGGTTATATATTATACAACTTCATAAGACTCATATTCAAAACCTTTATCCTATTTTTAGGCAACTACCATAAACACACTGACATCTCGCTCATCTTTCAGTGTCTCTCAATACAAACGAAATGTTTTTAAAAAAAGGTTTTCAGGAGGGAAAAAAACTGTCACAAAACCTACATTTTGTACTCTATTCAATACCATTGCAATCTTTCTAGCTTTTTGAAATGCAAGAACACATCATTTTGTCGTTTGTTTTTTCCCCCTCTTTTGAGCAATATAAATCATCAATCATAAGTCTCTGCGTTCAGGAAGATATGGCATTTTCTTTTAAACAATTAGACAATGATTTGTCCTTTCTATAATGAATCTCTTATTAATCTTCACTCCACGCAGCAAATTCTCAAGAAACTCGACTGGAACATTCCAGTTGAAACTGCCTCCATTGTTACGCCTGGGAATGAAACCATTTGTAATGATGACACAAGTAATTTATGGGAAAGTAATTTTTAATGCATTTATAGCTTATGAGCGCCGAGTATATAATTTTCTCCTTTTAAAAGCCCTTGCCTCTTATGAAGTTGCCATTCATTCTCTAAACTGCACTGGTAATTGCGGCAGTGGGTTCTCCGAAGGAAAAAAAGACATAGTTTTCCACACCTTACCTGAGTGAATGGTGATTGGTGGACATATGACGTGCTGCAGTTTGCTGGGCATTCTAAGTGAGCAGGTCTTTATCCCTGTAGTTTCATTTTCATTTCCACAGGGTTGAACTGGAGTCCAGTTGCCGTTCTATATTCAAAGGCGACGTGCGGGCGTCAAGCTTTATTTTGAGGGTTATTGCGTCCCGCTTACCTGCGGTTCTCAGTGGGTCAGTCGTCTTTTTCTGATAGCTGTGCCTCCGACAATGAGAGCCCGAGTACACTCACGCTGAGAAAATACATATCAGTCCAAACTATCAAACAAAACCAGACCAGGCCTTTTCTCGGTTGCCAGCCGATCCACTTTTCCTCTCGATTTAGCACCACAAAAGCCATCCTGATCATCTCAGTGTGGGCCTTTCTGGCAAGTAAAACAAGGGGGAAAAAAGAAAAAAAGAGAAACCATCTGTACATAATTCAATTGAAATTACTATTGTATAATAAAACGACAACAAAAAACATTTTTGTTCACAGGAACATAATAACGAAAACTAAGAAAAAAACAAGTAGCAATGGAAAAAAGGTTGAAAAAATAACCAAAAAAAATGGTAATTTTAACTAGACAACAACCAAAACCATTTTGTTAGATTTATACAACACAGTCTCACGACCAATTCGTAACGTATTTGTACGAGGTAAAAAATCATGCTAATTTGCATGACTTCACTTGAACGATTTTGTACGATTTCTCTAAACCCCAGTGACGGGTAGGTTTAGGGGCGGAGTTAGGTGTAGGTCATTCGTACAAATTCATACGAATTGGCAACTTGTAAAATACGTGCGATTTAGCAAACATCAAATGAACTTGTTAGTTAGTGAGGTTGTGCGAATTAGCCAACTGGTAAAATATGTAATAATTGACTGGGTTGGATTTAAACTATTAAAAAAAGTTGTAATACTATTTTAATTGTTGTTACATTTTTTAAATTAGCCACTGTCTTTGGGTATCTATTGAGTTTTACCCATTTGTCAGTAATATTTATTTTAATTATTAAAAAAAAAAACTAAGAATTGATATGCGTCCTTATTCTTTTATATATTTACATTTGTAAGTCATAATAAGCATGTTGTTTAAATTTTTACATAAATACTGATACACCCACACACATTTACACTTGTGGGCAATTTAAAATGGATTAAAACAAGCTCATTTTATAACTTTTTATCAGCAGGACCCATAGTTCAGGATAAACTAACTATATAATAATAATAATAATAATTATTATTATTATTATTAATACTATTATTATTATCAATGAAAAAAATACAAAAGGGGTGAAAAATAGCCAAAATGCAATTAAATGACAACTCAGGGACTCTGTGGAAAGGAGAAGAAAATCTAGCTAAATGGTTTTGAATGTATTTGTCCAGAGAATATTTGTGTAGTTTTTTTGTAGCTCCACCTAGAGTCTTGCTGGTGTGTATTTATGCTTACCTGAGTAGCATGTGGGATTTACTAACATCAGTTTTGGCATTTTTAGTATATGCGGTCTCTGACTCCAAGACACATCTTGGTCCAAAAACAAAAATACAGAAGACTGAAATGAAAACACACCAATGTATTGCCTTTAAAAATGCAAAGGCTTTCATCACAGACGTCCATGTGGACATTGTCGCCATTAGGTCTTAGGTCCATCCGTGATGTTTTGACGTTGCGTACATGAACGATGAGATCCACATAACGTCAGAGGATTGCAGCACTTGCGCGCCCAGTTCACAGTGCCACTTGTTTACAAAACGCAAGGAAGATGACACAGTTTTTGTAATGACATCATCCTTCAAGCTGGTAGCCCCGAGCAGGGTGTACAACTGGAGCAGTCTACAGGGTCCGCCGTGAATGATGTCTACCCCAAAGAGGACACTTTGGGGGAAGTCTGGGTATTGATCTAAAACCAAGCTTAAAATAGAGACGACGGAGGAAAGAAGCTCCCGAAACACGCCAAAGCTGGTTTTGAGTCACACGTGTTGACAGTCTTTTGTGATCCTCAGCTCTTTGAATCTACAATTTCGTGGCTCGGTACTTTAAAACCAATTAGTCTCAAACGGTATTTAATTAGTAATTGATCTGCAACCTATTTTCCTCAGCTGAAAACCAGCAGCTCATATACTTCTACAGGCTTGTGCTAAAAACGTGCCTTTATGTAGAAAGAACCGCCGTTTCCTCAGGCAGTTGAATTTACGGTAATTACCTCAGAATAATGTAATTGCCCACGTATTTAGCAGACGTGAATATGCGAGAACAAAGAGCGAAAGCAGTTTTATGTGGAGTGACTCTGACGGGCCGCCTTCCAGCTGTATTGCACAACCTATAAATCTTCCTGCGACGTTTCTTCCCCCTCTAGAACCAGTTAATTAGAAACTTTTCAATAAATTAACGAACTTGAGGCACCTGGCATAAAGAAATCCAGAGAAATGGAGCTCAAAGCGCTTGGAGCTCCTGGGAAATCGGATTCGTTCGCAACAATTAGTCACCAATTGACACACCGACCACCAGTCAGACCCACGGCGATGTGGCGCACACTGCGTTTGTTAAACATTTTGACCCAGATCCAAAAAAAGGAAAGCATGGCTCTGTGTATTTGGGTGCAAAATAAAACTTTCTGCTATTTCATAATGCATAATTAATCATGCAGCGCTCAATTATTTACCACAATGCGGAGGTTCTGCGTTTTTCCCCAGCGTTGAGGGATCAGCTGTGTATACATTTGTCTTGTCTATGGATCCTTGTTTGGCCTCTGCCGACACTGTTTTAATCACCTGCTCATCTAAAAGAGACAGAGAGAAAAGCCTGGAAGTCAGACAGATCATAAAATTGCATTTTCCATATCATGATAATGAAAGTGAATTCGTGATAGGAGGCCTTTTTTTAACTTGTGAAATCTGTTGCAGTTTTGATATCCTTTTGGGGTGTGCGTAAACTTCATAATTAAAAAAAACTACAAAAAAAAGTTCATTGGAAAGAGAGGCTTTTGGCTTTTTTATATTGATAACTAAATTGATTAACGGAACTTCTTTGCCAACTGGTATTTTTGATATAGCTGTTTTCATTTAATATATAATCACATACACTAAACATTTTAACATTATTAATATGTAACTAGTACTTAATATTAAGTATAAATGCATATACACAGTGTTATTTTTGTATCATTGAAACACTGAAATACTATATCCTTTTTTTATTTAGATTAGTTTATAGTTCAAGTTTTAGCTTTATTAGAAATATATATTAATAATATTATACAGTATATATATATATTTATTTATTATTACTTTTACTTCATGTCAGTTTTGGGTTTGAGTAACTTCAGTTCATCAAGTTTAAATGAAAAAATAAATAGATGAAATATCGGAGTATTAATATATATATATTAAGTATATTAAGGTATGCAACCTTTTGTATATATATATATATATTAGAATTTAATTATAAAATGATTATTATTATATAATTGAATAAATAATCATAATAAATAATAAACAATAATAACTGTTTTATCACAGTTTTATTAAGAAAAAAAAACGAAACAAAGAAAAATTAAACCACAAAAAAAGTATAAATAAAAAATAAAATTAAATAATATTTATATAATATTTTATTAAATAAATACAATTAGTTCATAATTTATTTATAGTTATATAAATAAAGACATTTTATCCATACATATTTTATACTGAAAACATGCTTTTTATGTGTGTCTTAGATTATACGGGCTAAGTCAAGTATCATGCAAATTGAAAGAATAACCTACGGTCAGACTGAGGAGTGGGAGAAAAATGGAAATCTATGTGACCTCTAAAGGATTAAAAGGCCAGGGAAAAAAAAAATAGAGTTCAGCCCACACACTTCACGAGATATAAAAATACTGTGACAAATACAAAAATTGTACACATTAGCACCAGCCAGTGTGTGTTTTTCTTTCTCGTTCACTCTCAAACTCTTACACAAATACAAACCCCTCTACTCAAAGTCAAGGGCATCATCTGAGAGATGTGAATAAAGGTGACTTACTATAAGAAGCCAACATCAAGTTGATTTACTTTTATCTCATTTGACCTTTCAGTGTTTGGCTTTGTATTAGAACCACTCTGTGTTCACTGAACCCAAGGGATCTTAAAGAGATAGTTCACACAAAACGGGGAAAAATGCTGTCATCATTTACTCGCCCTCAGGTCGATCCGAACCTCTATGACTTTCTTCTGTGGCACACAAAAGGAACACTCAGAGGAATGTCCTGGTAGCTTTATTCCAATCATTTACATTATATGCAGACCAGAGCTTTCAAGCTTCAAAAAACACTTGCTGGGTGAAGAATTCAAAGACATTTCACAATCTAATGAAACATTATTAAGGTCTCAACACGGGTCTTGGATACTGGAGTGCCAATGTTCATTTACTTTCCGTTTAGCAGATGCTTTTCATCCGAAGCGACTCGCGGTACACTAATTGCTGAGAGAATCAGTCCCGCAGGAGCAACCTTGGGTTAAGTGCCTCACTCAAGAGCCCAATGGTGACGGACTGCAGCAATGATCTCAATGACTCTTGGGTTTCAGGGTCCCATTCTGTGTAAAACTGAAACTACAACCTTCTCATCTGCAGCCAAGATCCTTAACCAGCACTAATTTGTCCGCTCTGTTGTTTGTGCAAATGTTCATGTGTTTAAAACAAGACAACTAGTGGAGGTTACTTTAAAGGATTTCTCCACACCAATATCAACATTTTATCATCAGTCATGAGTCATTCCAAATGTCTTCAGAACAAAATGTAAGATAAACTGGAAGGTAATGAACACTGTCAAGGTCCAGAAAAGTATGAAAGACATTGTCAAAATTGTCCATCAGTGGTTCAACCTGAATGTTATGAAGCAACATGAATACTTTTTGTATGCAAAGAAAATAAAAATAATGACTTTATTCGATAATTTGTCTCCTCTGTGTCAGTTGTGTCACACGGATAAAAAATTGTCTTAATAAAAAAACTACAGTAAATAGTGAAATTAATGAGTTAATGTATTGCATAAGTCATCAATTGGAGGCAGTTATAAATAAAACGTCAAACTAATAAGTTCTAATCAATCATATTTAAATATTAGTCATAAATAAATCAAACCACAACATAAAAAATGCCACAATATAAGTCATAAATGAATGAGTTAATAAATCAAAGTATTTAATGCCATAAAGTCTTAAGTCAATAACTCATAAAAAGTAATTAAATGTTATACATAATAAATAACTAAATAAATACTCAGCCATTACAATGATTAAATTATTAGTCATAAGCTATAAAGTAAAAAAATAAAATAGTAATATTAAAAATAGTGCAACAGTAATAGTCATAATAAACATAAAAATAGAAATAGAAGTGAATACATGATGGTAGATAAATAAATGAAAAATATAAATAAAATAAATTGTAAAATAAATAAGTTAGAATCAATCATAGTCTTAAATAAGAAGACTAAATAAGAATAATTAATTAATAAGAAAAAAAACTTTGAAGTATTAAAGTCAGTCATAAATTTATGTCAAAGTCATAAAAAACCAGAGTAAAGAGCATAATTGTTTATTTTGCCTGTACTGCCATTTTAATATACAACTGTAACATAGACATTTTTTTATACAATAATCCAATATTATTTTATTTTATACTCAATGCAATTCAATTAATATGAACATTATATATGTAATAAATGAAAATAATATGATGTTCTAAACTTGATTAGTCATTA
This sequence comes from Enteromius viviparus, assembly GCA_032353835.1. Lineage (NCBI taxonomy): Eukaryota > Metazoa > Chordata > Actinopteri > Cypriniformes > Cyprinidae > Enteromius > Enteromius viviparus. The sequence continues at coordinate 5,982 of JAUCNO010043219.1, read as the reverse complement.
GTCAATCATTAATCATAAGTCAAGTTTTTTTTGCTTTATTATAATAGTTTGACAATGCAAATGGACATCTTCAATCCCGCACACTTGAAAACAACCAGCCATCACTGTTTTGGTCTTATTTGACCGTTGCATATCTGACAGAGTGTCAGTGTAATTTATTATTAAAGATGTGCAGCCGTGCCCTTTAAGACGTCTCGTAATGACTGGCCACATGCAATTAAACCTGCATATGAAAGAAAGCTCCGGTGTATATGTGTGTGTGCTTCTAATTGTCAAGGACTATTTCACAGCTCCATGCTTCAGCACCCAAAGGCCAGTTTAAGGTCACAGGGATGGCAGCGATCTGACAGGACAGTTCTGCGAGGCGCCAGAGATTGGTAAACCCCTCCAGTCCGGAGAGATTTCAAAACAACGTTTTATTTCTTTTTTTCCTGCGGTATCATTCTTAGAGATTACAGCACAGTGCACACACTATCTCACAGTCGCTGAAGGACAATATGGGATGAGACAAGGGTCAAAGAGACCAGAATGAAGATGAAGGGCAGAGATTGGTGTGATAGGTGTCATGCTGAAGTGTGAGTGTGTGTGTGTTTGTGTGTGTGGCAGGCTGAAAAAAAAAAAGTCGGACGGTGCAGAGTGATAGCGACTGAGATCTTCTGTCTGACACCTTCACAAACACAACCCTGGCTGGTTACTTGCGACACTGTAAGTCGAGCCAAGATATACGCACAACTTTCATCCGTCCATCTGGGATGGGAAAAACACTTCCAGAAAAAGAAATCGCTCTTGTGATCTTGTGCACAACAATATTTAGCGTAACATATGTGATGCTGTTTCAGAATGCATTTTTTTCTTTTATGGTGTTGAATATGTAGGTTTGTTGTGCTAATTAAAGGGGAAGCCTGATTAAAAAAAGAGTTTAGCCATATGTTTTCTTACATAGTCCATACAGCTTGACCTCCACCCATAATATTGTTTCTCCAGTGAAAATGTTGTCACATCTGAATAAATAGAAACAAATGCACAGATCAACCACTTTTTTATAAGTGAAATACATTTTGATGTGAGAAGACGATAATAGGAGATGGACTTTTTTCACTGGATGAAGCATTGGCCTACTATTTTGGATTCATTATTTCTTAAAAACATGCAGCTTTTCACTTTACAAGATGTTGACCGATGGAGTCAACGATTTAACAACAAAGTTTGCGAAATTCGCTTATTTCAATCGGTTTTCCTTCCATGAATGCTGCTGTTAAACTGTTGAATGCAGTTATAAAAAAAAAAATATATATATATATATATATATATATATTAAATATATAATAAAAAATATATAAAAATATATTATATTAAAATATATAACTTAATATATCCAAGCAAACTTATCACAAAAACAACCATTTTGGTTAACCGGTGTAGAGATTAGAAATAAATTCTGTCACGCGCTTGAACTTTGTTACCACCACAAAAACCCTTAGAATGTGTTAAAGAATTCTGTTAAATATTATATGCAAATGAGTTGTTGGCCTTATAGGAACCAAGTAACAGTGGAAATAATGAATTTCAAAGCTCAGAAATGAGTGAAATATACACGTCCGAGTACCTACATTTGGTACCGGGACAAATAAAAATGAATAGACCCAGCAATTGCCTAAGTATTTAAATAAACCAATTAAAAACTAAAACAAAAGCTAAATAGTATACTAGCAAGCAAAAGCACATAAGATGTACTAATTTATGAAAGAGACTACCACTGTGAGATTGGATATTTATTTAGACATGGATATTTAAACGTGAAAGAATGAGAATTTGTACAAGATGATAGTATAAATACTATTAAAAAAAGAATCTTCAGAGAACTTTACAATTTGAATGACTGAAGTGATGCTGTCTCAAACTTTTAATATAGTTTAACTAACATAGTCTACTACTCTGAAAGTTATTGCTTTGAATGAAATGTTTGAGGCTATTTAAATGTGAATAAAATATGCATTTATACTTAGGCATGCAAAATACTATCCAAAAAAATATCCAAAGGACAAGCCACTTCAGAAAACTTTGTTTATAATTGGACGTGCCTTAGGTCTTTAAAACAAAACTATCACTTTAAATGAACTTACAACACACTAAGGTCCACTGAGAAGAAACAACACCACCACACTATCGAAAATATTTATTATCTGCGCACTGCTGAGTCTTTGTTTTGCCAAAACTTATTTAACATCAACAATTGTTGTTTTGGCCGGCAATCAAGAGCCGCTTGAAGTAAATTTAAAATAAATGAGCTTCCCTTGATTCCCAGCCAAAACAACACTCCAGATCAGAGACGTTTAGATGTCTGGAACATCTTCCCGCCCGCCGACACACACACGGGCAGAAACTCATCTTCACATTAGCAATGTGAGTCATCATCAAGCTCTCTCTTTCCACGCCAGGTTCTGATTGGGCGAGATTGAAGAAATTGCAGGGGCAGATTGCCCAGTAATGGCTTTGTGAAATGTGAGTTGAGATTCATCCTCATCTTCATCGTTCTCTGTCTAGCCTCTACATCCTCTCTACTCTCACGGATGCTCTAAATACTTTTGATGAATCCATCTTGGTCCGGGACTGATGGGTTCTTTTGAGCAGGTGGTTTTTGCTTGCTGGTCCTACCAGTAATTGTAGTCCGCGCCCGATAAACACATCTGGATCGGGGCACGTTAAGGTAGAAGACGTGTGAACAAACATGTAATATATCACACGGCGGCCCGTGGAGATCTCTGGTGTAATGAAGGGTAGAGACGCTATGCAGCACTGTAATAGCTTGCAGCAATGAGGGCCTGAAATGATGGTTTGTGTGTGTGTGTGTGTGTGTGTTCGTGATATGTTAGCTACTCTCACGGCAGTCAGACGCTCGATATGTTGAGTGGTGAGCTGTATTTGAGACGCCAGGGGTGCGGGTCTGTGGCAGATAGTCTTCCAGCATTTGACGTCAACTCTGCACTGTGGGTGGTAGAAGAGGAAGTGTGTCTGTCCATTTCTATATCGACATTCTGTTTTATGCATTTCGTTCTCAAGAAAAAAAACGTGGTTGCAGTAAAATACAGTTATGGTAATAGCATTGTATAATATACACCATTGCTTCTGCATTAAAATAATAATAATAATAATAATAATAATAATAAAAATTCGCAATTCATAATTGTGAGATATGACTTGAACTTGCATGAACTTGCAATTCTGACTTCATAACTTGCAATTTATATCAAAAAGTCAGAATTGTGTCACGTAAACTGGCTTCCATTATGGTATTTTGTGAACTGTACTGTAGTACATGTCCCAAAATATGGTAATATCATGGTACTTGTTTGGTAAGTATATGTGTGGATGTGAATGCCATATGGGGACTTGAATTGAACTACATATAAAACCATTTTAAAGAATATTTGGGCTCAACACTGTTTGGAAAAGCTTAAATTTAACATCTTTTAAAACCTATTTTTGTTGGATCATTTAACTATTACAATGTGGTTAAGTCTGTTATTATTGCAGGAACCGGTCAGTGTAGCCAAGCTAAAACCAGCATGTAGCTAAACACATCTAAAACCTTAACAATAAAATGTTTTACTCTTTTGAAAATTGAAGGTGACCAGCTAAAAGTTCATTCGAATCAACAAGACTTTATTTATCTAGGGCAGTTATCTTTACTGCAACCTTCATGTCAGCTGTTTAGCTTAATCGTTTGGAGAACAAGCCCCAAAAGACCACAAATGTCCAAATTGAGGAGGAGACACCTAAATCAACCTCCTTCATACCTTACACTTCCAATTGCTCCAAAAGTCTTATCTATGTGAGACGTTGACAAAAACTCCTCCAAGTTTTTTGGAAGCTTCTACATATACTGTAAACCTTCACCACTCTCACCTGATAGTTTTATAGAGCTGAATTTATGTCATGTAATGTCGAGGACCAGCGCTGCACCCACAATTCGATTAAAGTTTTACATACCGAGACGCCCGACATCAATTCCAGTTCTGCAATAAACCAGCACACCTTGGCAGCTTTTTTCTCACCCTCCAATCAGATGTGGTCTGCTATGTTTGAGTGTTTTTCCTTCATCCGAATCCTCCAATGCTTGTAGTTTCACCATTAATCCAACTGTCCAAATCAACGAGGAGCTAATTTAGTGCTAATTTAGAGCTAATTGCAGTCAACAAGCTCATGGATGTCTGATACCTGTGTTGTTTATTTGCCAAAAATAGCAGAAGAATAAAAGAAATGAGACCTTTTTATATATATTTGCACTGTCACGTTTGCTATACGGAAGTACGAAGCCCCTTAATGGACGTGGTGAAGTAAAAAAATCGGAGTGGGTAAAATATAATCAAGGCGTTCTCTCGCAAAATGATTTGTGTGCTCTCGCAAAACTTTTGCGTTCTTTGGTGTATCTAGTGTAGCTCAGTGATCATCAGCGAGAGTGATCATAACGCGCATGTGGAATCATCAGCTGTCAAACGCATCAGATATGGCTGTAGCGCCAATTCAAGTCGAACACACCTGTTGTTCTCTCGCGAGGCATTTGCATTGTGCTTTGTGCTTTTGTTGGCACCCGTACAGACATCATGTGTTCGACTTGAAGCGGCGCTGAGCCAACAGTTGGTTTATAACATCAAAGAACCGCGAGAGCGTTTGACAGCTGATGGTTCCATATACGCGTTATGATCGCTCTCGCTTTCGGCAGCTGCAGCACCGCCTCTAATGATGTAGAACTGCTCCATTACGCAACTGTCTAATACACTGGAAGCTTAAAGTAATCAGAAAGTGTTTATCTGAAACAATTGGTTATGCCACAAAAAGCAAAGTTTTGTGAGAGAACGCAAAGTTTTGCGAAATAACGGAAAAAATAAAAAAAATAAAAATATTCTTTCAACGTTGATTTTTTTTTGATCCACCCAGATATTTTTCCTCCACCATGTCCCTTTAGGGGCTCCCTACGGAAAAATGTTGCAAAAAGGGGAAGATTTGGGGGGTGGATGGTTTCCAAGATTTCTTGGAATGATTCCACTTTTTTGTTCTGTACTTTTATCTGCCATGAAAGACAAGCTTTTGCGGTCAACGGAAGTACATGTCGTCAGTAAGTGGTTTTTAGATGTGCAACATTCTAAATATGTAGCAAACAGCCCTTCTATTATTTCTTTACTAGTGTGTCAAGCTCATGAGAGATCTATACAGGTTTGATGAGATGTCTGATTGGTTGAGGCTGTACATCAATTCACCGTTCCTGACAGAATTAATGGAGGGAGAGTGGCAGAGAAATTATGTTAAATGAAAGACACATTTACTTTTAAGTAGGTAGGGAGGCTTTGACAGCGCTGGTGTCGGCCTCATCAGCTCACACACAACTCTCAGCATCAAAGCGGTGGAACAAAACGCTGCTAGTCTGTAAAGACTAGTGATTCAGGTCATGTTTATTTGCATGCATGAGGCAGAAAGTGTGTCAAGAAGTTGTCAAAATGCATGTGAAGCTTGGAGAAACCTAATGTGCAAAATCTGACAGCTGATTAGAGTCAAAGGTTATGTAATTGTGGACTGGCTAGTGTCACGAGAGCGAGGCGAGGAGTTCATATGCAGGCTGTTTATTAAAGGACACAGAGCACAACAGACAGGCTTAAGGTCGTTACCGGCAGACAAGAGTGGTGGAGGTAAAGCACGAGAATGGTCAGAGTCCAGGCGTAGGTCGGTACACAGTAACAATCCGAACAGACAAGGAAACACAGGAAACCAGTAACACGGAGTTGCAAAACAACAGGGGCTGACAGTGCTAATGGGCCGTGAGAATCAGACAAAGACTTCCGGGATTTATACACATGAAACTGGGTCGATGGGTGGAGCTAGACAATGAATTGCTATGGTGACAGATGAGCAAGGCGTAGACATGAATGAACACACGTGACAACATAGAAACAGCAGAGATGACAACAGATATGAGTTTGTGTGAAT
>JAUCNO010043045.1:0-13870 GCA_032353835.1 Enteromius viviparus | reverse complement strand
CCCCCCCCCCCCCCCCCCCCCCCCCCCCCCCCCCCCCCCCCCCCCCCCCCCAAATGAAAGGATGGAGCAGAAGATCAGAGGATCTGTAAAAGGGTCAGCTGAGATGGCCTGATCCATTCTACAAGTCACTTTGTCAGTGTAACTGACCCTAATGGGGATAAAAGTCTCTGGACGTACAGAAAACAGACTTCATTTATTCTGCAGAGGCTCGTACGACGCTTGATTTGTATGGGCCTGCTCACTGTTGGATGGCCAATATTAGTTCCTCGCTTTTTTGTGGAATGGAATAGTCTTTTAGGACGGAGATACGCTCAACCAACATCCCAGTCCATCAAAAAAGGAGAATGTCAATTGCTTCTTGAGTTCTGGTGCTCATACGAGCGCAGTCACTCCCCCAAGCTTGCCGCCCTCCTCGCTCGCCCAAGGCTGTAGGTTCTGCAGGGCGAACAGTGATGAGTTGTGGATGCAGAGCGGGTCTGATGGAACTGAATCTGTCAAAGATTTCTGAAAAGCATCGTGCTGGAGTTGAATCATCAGCCGGTTGGCCTGCTGACGCTCTGCCTCCCTCTCTTCCGCCGTCTGCCGTCTGGCACGAGATGATATAGAGAAAATTAGAAAAGTACAAGTTTGTACAAAGCTGCTCCCGTGCGCAGATATATATGATCAAATAAGCTAAAGCTGGGGTACAAGAAGATATAGTGAGCTTTGAGCAACAAATCACCAATTGCGTGAATATTTTACCAACATATGGATTTAGATATAAATCATAATTGGGTGTAATTGATTAATCGAGGTGAACATCCTGCTTATTTAGACATTACATGTGTGCAGTGCCCCTCCAAAGCGTTTCATGTCGTTAGTGTGTTTGCCTTAATTAATAATTCATATTTCTTCTTGACAACACCATTATTTTCCCATTAATTCTTATAGGTATTACGGCCGTTAGTAGGTCAAATCTGAAAAGTGATTTTAGGTCATTACAGACACTAATGTGGTTAGTCTATATATATATGTGTGTGTATATGAAGCACATTTGCAAAAACAGATAACTCAAAATCCATTTTTTTCATTGTGCATTTCGATTAATCTCAATCAAATTTCAGTTGTGTTATTTTGAGTAGGTTCAAATATAACAAAAAAATACAGCTAACTAACACAATAAAAACACGATAGCATAATAAAAAACATTTTTTGCAAATGAATATATAAATATAAAAATAGAAATATTTTTGTTTAGCTTTTACATAGGGAAGTTAAATAATAAATCTTTCTATCATTGCAATAATTTCTGTTGTATCATGTTATATTAAAACTATCGGGCACCTATTTCACAGTGTGCTGTTGGACTTTATCAATGTCCAGACAAACGTTTAGAAAAAAAAGATATGCAATTGGAAATCTAGTCTAGTGATATTGTGGTGTTTGTTCCTCATATGAGTTGTTCCCTATTTTTCCTCAACGTTTCTACATTTTCCATTAGAATACATTCTTTCTGTGTCTCACCTCCACTTGGTCCTGCGGTTTTGAAACCAGGTTTTGACCTGGGCGTCTGTCATTTTCAGAGTTTTAGCCAAAGCTGCTCGTTCAGCGCTGGCCAGGTATTTTTGTCTGTGGAAGCGCTTCTCCAGCTCACAGATCTGCACTCGGGAGAAAGACGTACGGGGCTTCTTTCTCTTAGGTGGTGTGCGGTTCTGGTACGGGTGACCAATACGCCGAGCCACAGTGAAAGGCGTCAGGGCTGCTGTAGTATGAATATGAAAGAAAAAAACAGTGAGAGATGAATCATAAAGAGTCTGACACACAGCTTATGTGTGACCTCTTTCTGTCATTCATACCATTTTTTAGGCAAAATTAGAATCTGCTTTTTTAAGATTTCAATTAATAATGTGATCTTTTTTTAAATATAAGATACACAGTATTTTGTATAGGCTACATACACTATAAAATATTTACATGTTGTTTTTGCAATATTGGAGTATATTCAAATGCATTTATTTATATTTATTAAAAAATGGGATGGACTGCACGTTTTTCACAATCAAGCATTTTTATATAATAAAATGTTATTTATAATTTGTTTATGAAGGACTGTTAAGAAGCTTTCTCTTTTAATGTTTGTGTAATTGTGTGCTACATTAATCAGCCCAAGTTTCTGACTCTTGCTGAGTCAAAGGAAAACTCTGATCCTCATCATTATAAATTACTCCGTGCCTTCATGCACTATACCTTTTAGATGTCAAGTTGGACTTTATTTTATTGATCGATAAATACTAAAACCTCTCTTAAATAGATGGATTGCTGATGCTCTTAGGATTTGTTGAGAGGCCTGTTACTCGGGTTACATATAAGCCATACAATAAAATCACACAAAACATATCCTATTAATGTTGCATCAAATACAAACAGCAGCTGCTCTCCTAATGACAGTAATTACCTATATTGTTCATTTATTTATTACCCAAAAACACACAGAGCAGCACTGTTACCGCAGCTATAGGTGGCAATAATTAAAGCTGGTGAAATATTGATATGTCTTTCTAATAGCACAGCGTTCGCATTTAGCCCAGAATAAAGAAAGCTGGTGATCTATGTGACAGCTCTGAATTGTAAGAGTTCATATTCATATGCAAAGGAGCGGTTAACCGAAATAAAACAATACTCGTTCATTTATGTGTTTATGTAGCCCGCTTGGTAGATGTTTAATACATATTTTAAAAAAACAAATAAGCCTGAATATGATTTAATCTGGTTAATCTTAAAAAAAAAGAACGCGATTATATTCAGATATGTGTTAAAAATTGCACGTTCAATAAGATTGCATTTTTATCGTGCTGTTAGCAGACACGTTGACCTAAGATGAATATCTCGAGGTGTTGACTTACTGGCTTTATCATTTAATTTTAAACAGGTGTTTCACGCGCTTCAAGGTTAAATAAAACTAAAACGAGCTTCTCAGCAGCATCCATTCATCTCTTTGTGGAAACAGCAGGATTAAGTTTCCCAGACATAATGTCTAATATTTATTGTATCGAAACCTCCACCAATTCATCCTTGGGACTCTTTCTAAAGCACACGTGCAACAGCATCGAAGTTTGCACGAACAAAATGGCAAATAATTAAAAGTGCATTATTTTAGGAAATGCATTTCTAGGCTACTGCGAAAAAAAGACATTTTGAAAATATAGGCTATGCTACTCTGTTCAAGTAATCCGTGTTGCGTTTATATTAATATAGGATATAATAAAATATATTACCTGACTTTTTTATAAATGTAGGTTACTTTATGATAAGCTAACTAAAGCATCACGTAATATCGTAGGCCTAAAGTTATTATAGCGTCACCGACAATAGCAGTGTGTATTGTTTGTTTGTAATGCTTCTCTCATGATTACGCCGTAAAGTAAAACAGAATCAAAAATACAAATATTTAAAAAAAGAAAAGCATTTCTAAGACAGTCTTAGAAATGTGTATGTTTTAGCTACATTTTATAAGTTAAAAGTCTGCTTGATTTTTACTGTCAAAAATCACCGACGTTTTAAACTACTAATATTTTAAAACATTTGGACTTTTTACAATTAGGCTGCGTTTCTGTTTTTTGTTAGCCTATAAGACGCAAATGAACTTGGTGTTTGTTTTCTCAGACAATTCACCCTTTCCTGATTCTGACAGCCACGAGGATTTTTGTTTGAAAAACGACAGGAGCAAATCGAAAGAATATGACGGTTTGTTTTACCTGCAAACCTGTCTTTCGCGAAGCGCTGGCTGCTCTCCATCCAGGGAAAACTGAGACTCCCAAGACCGGGTACCGCGCTGGCCATGGGTGGAGGTACGGCCGCGGCCAAGGGCCTGTGAGCCGGGACCCTAATCACTCCTCCGGGTGCAAGGGTCAAGTTCACTCCGTACGGACTGGACTCCTCATATGGAGCCGCGATGCCGTGAAAAGTGCCGGTTAGTGTCGTGTACGGCGTCGCGCTCGCTCCTATTGGGCTGCCGAGATGATAACCGCCTCCGCTGCCGCTGCTCTCGGAGTTATTCCTGCTCGAGTTCTGCTGTGGCTCTTGATCGGTGCCGCTGAGAATCTGGTCAATGCCGAAGCTGATGGGTTCATGTTGGGTAGGTTGTGATGTTTGACTGGTGCCACTTGGGCTGGAGCTTGGGGCTCGGTCCATCCTCACCTCCCGAAGCTTTCCAGTGAGTTTATTCCACAGACGATTTCGGACTGCCCTGGAATTGTACTATGGTAAACTCTAGGATTGAGGGAATCCTAGTAATAGCTGCTTTGTGATGTATTACTCCTCGAGATTCAGTTCTTGACTTAGGAAGGCTTGGACGCATTCGTCTGTGGGTGAAAAGTTTTTGGCACGAGGACTTGGCAGATTTCTGGCACTCTCTCTCTCCACTGGATCCCTGCGCGGAACTCGTTGGGCTCTTCTCTTCTCTGATTGGACGGTGCTCAATCTCCCTCTCCTTATTGGCTTTCATTTTGTTACAAGTCAAAATACATAACGCGTTTTGTGACATCATTCTTTAAAATGCAGATCGTTTAGTCTCCATTTTCTGTATTGGTCAAGTATCTCTTTATTATGGACATGCTGACATCAGCACGTCATCACTGGCTTTTAAATACTTGAGTATTTAATAGAGATTCTGCCTTAGCCTCATGTGGAAAATAAAGCGCTCATCAACTGCATTTTTTACCATATGGACCTTTTGTGTAGAAAAAGTGTAGTTAGCGTAGTTTCATATAATTAGATGACTTTAACAGTTTTATAATCGTTCATCTCTAATCGGCGTAACCTATATTTAAACCAGAAACACTTTTGATCAATTCACGCTTTAAAAAAAAAGAAGAATCAAATTTATATATTGCCTAAAGCAACTGGAGGAGTGCGTTTGACCTCAAAGATGCCCTCAACCTTTTTTCTAATATGTCAATCAACTTTAGACTCGTTCTCGGCTTTATTAGAAAAAACTAATTAAATATCCTTTTTATTTATTGTGTCCATGGGGCAGTTGGAATATATAGCTACGAATCGCTATAAGACTAAATAAATACTACATAAAGGTTAGGCTAATAATTAAAAAAAAAGAATTATGACCTAATAATAATAATAAGTTTAGAATTCCTATTTTTAATAAAAGCTTAAAATTCTGATTTATTTTAATAAACCATAGTAATTGAAGTGTTTTATTATTTCTCAATGTTTCGAATATTAAACTTAGTCTGAAGGGTATTCAGACTAAAAGGTGTAAAAATAAACGGATATATACTAAAGTCTCTAAATTGAATTAGGGACTGTGCATTTATGTCTGATATAGAGTATGCTATTATAAGAAAATAATGGTAAGGGTAAACACTGGACATGGATAATAAAAATAAAGGGTTACTAATTTTGTTAGAAACCAGCTTACTTTTAAAAATGTTTTAAACCAAATAATTCCGTTTCTGTTAAACATTTCCTAAAACGCTACTGGATCGAGTCCTTTATATAGGCCCAGCATCATTTCAATGACTTTTTAGATGCTCTTTAGTTGTTGCTTCCGGAAACCGTCAGTCTCCCAGCTGTGCGCCTAAAGGAGCCTGCGCTGTTGGCGCTCGGAGAGCTGCACTCCCTTGCGCTTATTTAATCGAGAGTGTTGGGACACCCGATCTTCTGACAGCGGATCTAAGTGGTTCCTTGTAATCTGCCACGTAAAAATGATTATGCTCTTTTGGCCTGGCCGCCGCGTTTGATTAGCTTCAGGGGGTGGGAGCTGGTGTGGAGCAAATCCGTTTACTTTGAAGTAGTTGATATTTTAATAGACCATTAGTGAGTGCTGACGCTAAAAAGCCTCGTTCCCCCGGGAGTCCGGCCCTCGTCCAGTGGCTGAAGACGCTTACGTCATTCCCGTCGTTGACCCATGGTCACTGTTTCGCTCTGAGCCTATTTGCTTTTATCATGCCACATGTTTTCCTCTCAGATAGATAGATAGATGTGATGCATCGAAGTGTCGAAGTTACCTTACTTCAATAATAAATAAGATCGCTTTAAATAAAGCCTAAAAGTATAAGCCACAATATTTAGCTTTTTGTATTCTTGGATATTATTATTATTATTATTATTATTATTATTATTATTATTATTATTATTATGTGAAATAAAAATATAAATTCCAAAAGTTGTCCCAAAAGCGTTTTAAATGTTAAAATATAAAATTTGCTGTGCATCAATGAAAAGTTCTGGTATGAATGCAACCATAATTTAATATTTTCCTTTTTGGGAAGTGGGTAGGCTATAAAATGCGCTCACAAGCATCCCGATTCTGTGAGGGACACAAACGGTTTCACCTGGTAGAGTGCTGGAGGAGAACTCGAACCCACTTCTTATCTTTGACCCGTGCAAACAATTTAGCAGCCGAGAATCAATAGATTGATGAAAACTGAATTAAAAGCGTGAAATCCCTCGCTCAAAGAGCAAATAAAGGAATGGTTGGCGAATTGTTGGAGTAATTACCGGGGATCTGCATATGAGCGGGCGCGCGTGCCACCCTGCCCCCGGCGCTGTTTTTATTGCGCGTGTCTGCCGTTATCAATTCTGCCGAACATTTTAAATGGGAGTCTGGCAGCCCGCAGTATAAAAGCGCTCAGATAATATGCAAAAAGACGACGTTGCTTTTGAATAATAAATGACGCACTTTTATAGAGGCTTTAAAACACCTGTGATGCTACGATATGAAAAGACCATGATAAGTAATAGTGCATTTAAAAAGGATCTAGTATGTTTTTATTACTATATTTTAAAAAGCATAGAGTGAGAGAGACGGCGGGAAGGAAATGGGCTGAATGAGGAGGGGCTGGGAGCCAGAGAGATATCTGTATTATTGCAATAAAAGCCAAGAAAAAGTGAAAGGCGCCGAAATTCCCTCCCAGCGAAATACCCTGCTTAATGAAAGTTTAGAGTCTCTCTCTATCTCTCTGCCCATGAAATATTCACTCAAATGTTATATAAAGCTCAGCGCCTAATGTCCTTTATGGCTTTTCTTTGTTTTTCTGCTTGTTGTTCTTGCTTATTATTCTTGGGCTGTAATAGAACTCCTTTTAATTTAGTTTACATGGTGCGTCATCTGCGCTTTCTTTCTTTCTTTCTTTCTTTTTTTGTTTGTTGGAGAGTGAATTCATACATGTGCATAATCAAAACGTGTACATTTCTGCGTAAATATCTAAAAGAAAAACTGTGGTAAGAAAGTAAAAAGTATTTTATTTTAATCATAATGGATTTGTGCACTGATCTTTTTTTTATGCAGTTAATATACGTCTGAAAAAAAAATACTGTACACGCACACATGAGAAAGTTATTTAACCCCTCCTGTTTGTTATTACATTATATTTCTATGATATGTGTAAGCTTGTGTGGAGGATATATATCAAATGAAACAAGAATATTGATCAAGGTGATAATTTTTCTGGCTTTTTTTTATTGTGACACATATGTTTATGCATTTGAATTATTGTTACCAATTGTATGTGCTGTTCAGAATGAAACCATTTTTTTATTTATTTACCATTAAACTTCTAGAAATTAAACTGATGGGTAATGATGGCATTAAGAAGTAAATCTGAATACCAGAACAAATTTTACAATAATTCCCAAAATAGTAAATGTCTGCATTATTGCAACCCACCAGTGTTAACAACAGCACTTTTAATCGCTGACTGTAATTTGGACACATAGGCATGCATTGCAGCTTTCTAAACTATTTTAATTCGCAGAAGATAAATATGGAATATTATAAAAGATTTGAGACATATAACACACACAAAAAACACTTTCCTGTCTCCCCTTATTGATTCACATCATAGTTTTATTATCAGATTACATGCAACTCAGGTATTCTCCTGTATACACACATATTTACAGTATCTGTCCCCACAAATATCCAACTGACAGATTTAGTTTCACAACATGATTAAATAAGCCTTCAAAATGAGCAGTCTGTCACACTGAGATCAATTGACAAAAGACCACCGTACTGTAATACACATACATTTGTCTGAATAATTATAGCAGTCTGTATTTTGAAGTAGACAGATTAATGCAGCCAGACATTTGTTTTTAGATGCCAGAGAACAGAACATCTTTTTCGTATTATTCTTATTCAGCATACAATTAGCCATACTTATTATTCTTCATCTTTCTCTGCTTCTTATTGTTGTCGTTTTTCTTGTTGTTTTTATTAGTAATCTGCAATGTATGGTAATATGAGTCTATTTATCTGCATTCTTTATATGGGGTATCAGAAAGCAGCTGAATCAGGAAAGACCCCCTACTGTGGGACACTGTAAACAGAAGCAGATCTATCTGTGTGTGTGTGTGTTTGAGTAAGGGGGAGCACTGCCACAGGCTTTTGCTTTTAGAGATCTCAGAAACTGCCCCTGATTGAGGAACCTGAAAAAAAGATGAGCAAGAGAGAGAGAGAGAGCGTGCAACGCACAGCTGTTTAAGACAATAGAGCAGGCTTTAGTGTAACCTGCTCACTGGGAGCATTTCAGCAACAAAGAGCCAAAGAGGAGTTGCCCCAGGGAGGAAATGGATAGCCTCTCTCTCCCCCTCCTCTTGCAGAGCTCTCTCGCTCACTCGCTTTGGTTCACACAGACACACAAGTGCATCTCTGTGCCTCATTATTGCTCAGTGTTCAGATGAGCTACGCTCCATTGAGTGAAAAGATGGAGAGAGTTTAACACACCACGCTGTGGAGAAATGAGCCGCAATCGGAAGTGCTCCTCTCGACGTGTGTGTTTGACTCAACCCTGTTTGATGTGATGCAAAGATTGTGGTCTTGTAAATGCTTCACTATGGCCATTTACTGCTTCCACATTCTGTCTGTCTTGATGAGCTTTATCAGTAACACAAAACAGTACTGCCTAGTTCCCCCATCTAATCCAAAATCTTCAGTAAACTGAACAAGTTTTATTATTATTATTATATTTATTTAACTATATATGTTGTTACATTTGATAAAAATACAATATTTAATGCAATTGCTTTAATATTATTTTTTTTTATCTCAAATTGTTTATCCTAAAGAATAAAGACTGTTGCATTTGTTTCAAAAATAAATTAACATTATTGTTGTTCAAGTTATTACCATTATGTATCATTATTTATTATTACATTTAACATTAACATTTTATAATGTCTAATATTCAGATATAATTTTATTATTATTAATTGTATATTTTTTGTTGCATTAATTGTATAAATAATATGCACACCACACTTGTATGAACATATATATATATATATATATATATATATATATATAGGCTATATATTTGTGTGTGTGTTATTATTATTAGTTTGTAATATTTAGTATTACATTTTATAACCTCAGGCTATAAACTTTAATATTAAGATATTTAATCACATTAAATGTTTAATTTAGTATCATTTTAATAATAATTTTTACAATTATTATAATTAATATATAACATTATTTTACAATTCAACATTAATATATTTTAATGATTTAATATAATTTTAGCATTTACATGTGTTTCTTTTTCTTATTCAAAGGTTTTTTATTGTTATCCATTAGCCATTTATTTTACATTTAAATAACAATATATTTTCACGGGAATCAATGAAATAAACATTAATGGCAGTCTTTGGACGATTACAGGATGTTTTATAAAACATAACCGAATCAGTTCCCAGACACAATCCATTGCTAACAGGTTTGCAGGTGAAGCCATCATCGAAGCAGGCAGATGTGACGGCTGTACACGGAAAGCAGACTGACACTGTGTGTGCCGGAGGGGATGGCAGATCTGTGGCATGTGGAGCGCAGAACCGCTGCTCTGATGGTTGAGTGCGTGGCTCTGTTTCGCTTTAATGGCAGACGAGTAAAGGGGTGCGTGTTTTGAGGGGGTGGGCAGGAACCACTAAAAAATCTTTGGCCTGGAGAATAACTTTTGTTGGGATCCTCCTTAATCACCACCAGGTTGTTTATTTTGCTTAACTGTAACCTTATTACATCTGCATTGTGTTTTTTCTCTTTATACGTGCCCATATCTGAGTGTGTGTGTGTGTGTTTTGCCCGTGTGTGGCGTCGGTGTCAGCCTCGCTGTGAATCGTGTCAGAGGCACTCAATAAAAGGCGATTATGCAGTGTGTCGCTGTGCCTCTCTTTGTCTTCCTAACGACTGCCTTTTGACCTTCTCACCCTGCCTGCTGCCTGCCGGCGGGAGGGGAGGGAGCACGGACCAGCTGCCACCAGTCTTACTGCCCCTCTCGCTGGCAGAGGCCTCGGCTACAGCCCCTGCTCCTCCCAGCACGCTGGACCCTCAGGGTGGAGCAAGCTGTTGAGCCACCAGTCTCCCTGCTGTCCCACCTGCCCTACACACATTTATACATACACACACACCGTCTCTCAGCATAGCCCGAGGCATCGCTGTCTCCTCCTATGTCTCATCCATCTCCGCTCGCTTCCAGGCCGTTCATTTCATGTTTTGTCACTTTTTGGGGGGTTTAGTTTTTAGTCCTATTTTCCTTTTAGTAGCAATAGTTGTTTTCCCCTCCAAGCTGTTTTCGTCTTTTTACAGCGTTAACTGTCAGTTTTAAGTTACATTAGGTGCTGACATAAACTTGTAGCGCAGTTATGGACTCTTCGACCGGTTCGAGGGCGTTTATAGGATTTTCTATTAATGTTGTTTGCTGTCTGGAGTATGTGTGCGCTGACATCCAACATGAGGCTACTGTGGGATTTAAGAGTGTTAGTTACGGACACTGGAAAACTATAGCGACATTTTACAGTGAGGCGGAGTTAGGGAGTGTTAGTATTAGCATCGGCTAGTAGCTAATGAACAGAATGTTTTGGAGAATTTAATCTAGGTGGATGTTAATGTAGAATTGTTTGTGTTGTTAATTATTTATATAGCCTATGTTTGTGGGTTTGAATTGATACAAATGGTTAATGTATATGTTAAAAATGCATTAATGGCTAAATGTTCTTAATATAAAGCTGATGTTTTGGTTTGTGTGCTTTAAAATGTACTGAAGTAGATAGTTGGGGTAAAAACGGTATGACTTTCTTTTCTTCTGGAACACAAAAGAAGATGGTATGAGAAAAATGTGTTCAAAACAACCGACTTTTATTGTATGGACAATAACAAATTTTAAAATAAAGGCATACGGGTTTAATTATTATATCTTTTAGGGTTATGTACGTTAACGTCTATAGTGAACTCAAGTGTATTAGATGCAGGAAATACATTTTTTTAATTATTTCCTCATTACTACCATAATAGCTTCAACATGTTTCAACCAAATTAAAATTGTATGCTTTGAAGTTCGTTTTAGCAATGTCCACTAAATGCTCTTGCAAACCAGCAGCACTCATGAGCCAAATCAATGGACACACACACACACACACACACACATATACACCCAGAGAGGGTTCTTTCTGCTCTTTTCGTTCTGACATCTCCATGATGGATGGCTTTCAAACACACACTTTATGAGCTGAGCATTCATCTGGATTCACAGCATCCACAACCAGATTTATCTGGGACGTGTATGAATGTGTGTGTTGGGGTGTGTGTGTGTGTGTGTGCACGCGCATGTGTGAACCGAATGTGAAAAAAAAAAACTGGGTAGCGATAGAGAAACTGAGGTGCAGAAAAGTTTTTTTAAAAAACGCTACTGTGATCTTTTTGTCTGAAATCCATAAATTTACCTTCATTCAGAATTATTACGAATTTCGAAAAAAAAAAAAAAAAGAGCGCTAATAAATTCAGAATGTTTAGCCCCGGATGTATTCAAAACGTCCCACAGGTGAACGGCGAGCCTCAGGTGTCAATCAAAGCTTGTGGGCGGGGCTCCGCGTGGCCGGAACAGTTCATAATGAAGGGGTTCTGCAAATTGACATAAGTTTGGGAGAGGACTGTCAGGACAGAGGTTTGGAATTTAGTTATTCTCTCTCTCTCCCTCCATCTCCTTCTCCTCCTGTCTCTCTCTCTCCCTCCTCCCCACTTTTCAGAGCGATTAACGCCCGCAGGATAAGACAATAAATCCTGGCCGCGCTGAATGAACGCCATTCATCATATTCATTTTCCTGTCGATACAATTATGAAAAGCCTCTGGCCTTTCTCTCTTTCTCTGGAACTCAATTCTGCTCAGGGAAAACGCAATTAGTGTGAGAGTAGGAGAAGGCTATCTTCAACTCCCTCTCCTCGATTCATCCCTTTCTCCATCCCTCCGCTCCTTCAACTTTTCCCGTTTTGTTATTCGAGGGGAGCCTGCGCGCTCCGTGCCGTTCGGAGTTGAAAAGTTGCCCTCTCCGTCCATCTGCTCCATGCGGTCGGTAGTTGGAACGCAGACTGACACCTGCTGGTCAGCGTCTCTGTCGACTCCGAAGCGCAGACGTTATTGATTTATCATTATATGCGTGTTTATAAAGCACTTTTCGGGCTGACTGCACTTTGCTTGCGTGTGTGTGTTCAAACAAGAGTGCAGGAGTCTTCTAGATGATACATGTGCTTTTATAATACGCACTGTATCATACTGTACCACGCTTGATGTATAGAGTTTACGCGAGAAGAAAATAAATTTCCATTGCCGCGTGTATGCGTGTTATTCCAGCGCAATAATTTGTTTCAATGTAATGTTTCTATTTGAGTTAGAGACGATGACAGTGCGAACCATAAAGTGGAATATGGGATGTACTGTGAATATATCCCGGTATTTTATGAACATGCTAAAATATCATTTACACTCTCTGAGCAGCACTGAGGAATAGATTAGCTGAAATAGAGAGGGGAGATTCTCGAGTCCCATAATGCTTTTCAAAACAATTTTTTCATTTTTTCCCTATTATTGTTGTACGGAGAGAGCGGAAAATGGACATGGATGTGGGCAGGGGGAAGGAGTGTACAGGTGAATGAGAACAGGAGGGAGAGATAGAGCCACTTTATGAACGCACGAGAGAGAAGAGGAGAGCAATAAGGTGAGTAACCAGCCCTGCGGCCCTATGCTGCCAGACTATTTAAAAGTTATTAACACACATCTTTAAAAGGTAGAGCAAGAGAGAAAGAGAGAGTCAGGAAGATCGGCAAAAACAATTCTGTTAGAAGAGGATCCGCATGGATGGATGGATGGATGACTGAATGAACAAGAGCAGTGCGTCAGATGAGAGAGAGAGACGGGCCAGGTGTGGGGCCAGTCGTCCTCTGTGGGTCTCCCCCCGTCTGCCCACCCCCCCTCCTGGTGCTAATTGATTCTGGCTGCTCTGAGCTGATTAGTGTGAGGACTCATGGGGTCTGAAGGTTTAAGCCAGCTGTCCCAAAGCAGTGTGTACCCCACCACCCACTTGCGGCACTGACGCCCCCTACTGGAGCGGCAGGGTACTACCACGTTCAAGGGGAGGGGCGGGGGCAGGGAGTGGACAGGAGCTACAACACGCTTAATGTAATTTTGATTGCCTTCAGATGCTGAATGCAGAGTAATTAGTTAATAGGTAATTAGTAATTATTGTGTGCTTGGCAGATTAAGTGCTTGAAGCTGCGATGTGCTGATGTGATGGGTCTCGGTGGTGAAGCGCCATATCCTGAAGTCAAAACAGAGATGCAGTTCGTGTGTTTTTCACTTTGCAAATGATTCACTGAGTTTCAAAGCGGAAGAAAGTTTTACAGGACCAGGACTGGTTCTACGTGGGTGCTAGAAGGTGCTAAGCACCCTTAAATGAAGTCAATAGCACCCTCAGTTAAAGTTGTAATAGCATTTCATTGCAGATTTGGCAAATTATCTGCTTTAGAGATCATTTTTTTATTAAAAAAAAATGTCGGTAACACTTTAGAATAGCGGATGGTTATAAGTCATTTATAAGAGATTAG
>JAUCNO010043034.1:0-17277 GCA_032353835.1 Enteromius viviparus | reverse complement strand
GGAGGCTGATGAGCTTCTGAAGGCTAGGAAAGCTTGCAAGGTTTGATATGGTTGGATATGAGATTGCAATTTAAAAATATAGATATAATGACCTTTTTTGAGCTGGTCAGTTTTGCTGCGTTTGATGAAAAAAGTCATTGTTTCGTGGTCGAGGATGCCGAGATCAGAAAGGGTGGGGTGGACGGCGGGATTGAGCGGGGAGTTGGTGGTGAGTTCTGAAATTCTTAGAAAGCCGAAGAACGCTAGAGTAAACATAGCGTCTAGGATGCGGTTAATATGCAAGCTGCTATAATCTCTGTGGAGAGTGGAAATGGATAGTGATAAGGTTTCTAGCGTTAAGGGAAGTCTTTGATCCGGGCGAGGAGGGTTTTCCTTTTGTATGCCTTTAATTATGAAACTGGTTTGCACGTTATAGATGGCAGCGGATGGGGACCCGTGAATGAGTTTATGGAAAAATTGGATTCCACTGAGGTACCCTTTGATGGAGTTGGCCTGGAGGAATTTATGGGAATGGAGATAAGATATGAAGGAGGTTATAGACAGGAGGGAGAAATCGGGGAAGGGGAGGTTGTAGCTTAGATGGAAGGTTTTGAATGCTTTCCAGGCGGTGAGGTAGGATTGTTGGGTACTAGGAGCGACAGCGTTGAGCATAAGTTTTAAGGAATGCTCGTAAAAGGGTCTTGGGGGGTGGTTTAAGGGAATATTAGCTGTGAATAGGGAGGCAATGGGGTCGGCTGAGCCTCGGCTTCTGGTGCCAGCGTTTTGAATTTCTGGAAAAAATTGTGAGACGAAGAATCAGCGATTGCATTATCTTTTCCTGGAATATGTTTGGCAGTGAGAACAAACTGATTAAGAGCAGAAATCCAGACTAGGCATCTGAGAAGGGGCATGATGACGGGGGAATGGGAGCTGTGTTTGTTGATGCACTGGACTGTGGCTGCGTTATCGCAATGAACGATTATGCAAGAAGCGGTCCATTCTTTGCCCCAGAGAGCAGCTGCGACTACTATGGGGTAAAGTTCGAAGAGGGCGCTAGATGCTTGGGGGGTCGGGGTATTTGCGAGCTCGGGGGGCCAGGGGGAGGAGAACCAGCGATTTTGGTAAAACCCCCCGAAGCCTAGAGAGGGGGCTGCGTCTGTGAATAGTTGGATATTGACAGGATTGGCCAAGCAGTCTTTGTAAAAGAAAGAATGACCGTTCCATTGGGAAAGAAAAGAAATCCAAAGCTGGATTTCTCGGCGGCAAGAGTCTGTTAGATTTATGATGTCTTCGAGGGAGGGAACTGAAGCGGCTAAGTTTAGCAGGTGGGAAATGAAAGGTCGGCCCTGGGGAATAATGCGCATGGCGAAATTCAGGTGCCCGAGAATAGATAGAAGCTCGCGTTTGGAGCGTCGGGGCTGGGCAAGGAAGTCGTTTGAAATTAAAATGATCCTGTCCAATTTTTCTTTTGGGAGAGAAGCTTCGAATTTTTGGGAGTCGAGATTAATGCCCAAAAATTCGATGCAAGTGCTGGGACCCAAAGTTTTTTCTTGGGCTATTGGGATTCCTAGTTTTTTAAAGACTTTGAGAACGGTGGATAGATCAGCGGCGGGAGGGGCATGGGAAGGAGAGATGACTAGGAAATCATCGAGAAGGTGAATGAGGTTATGGATCTGGTAATTGTTAGACAAAATCCAGCAGATTGCTTCGGAGAGCATGTCAAATATTTTTGGACTGCTTTTGCATCCGAAGGTTAGGCGCACGGCGAAATAAAATTTGTTTCGCCATTGAACGCCGAAAAGGTGCCAGAAGTCGGGGTGAATGGGCATGATTTTGAAAGCGGAGGTGATGTCGACTTTAGCTAGCCAGGCACCTTTGCCGATTTTTTTGATAATTTCGATGGCTTGGTCGGTGTTATGGTAGAGCAGGGAAAATTCCTCGAGGGGAATTAGGCTATTGATGCTGGGAATCGGGGAGTTATGCGGGGAGGAGAGGTCGATTATAAGCCTCTTTTTTCCTGAGTATTTGCGAGTTGCGATGCCAATAGGGCTGACCCGATAAGTGCTGAAGGGGGGGGAGGGAAAAGGGCCGATCATGAAAGTGGAGTCTAATTCTTTTTTGATTAGAGCGTCCACTGTTTCTGGTTCAGTAGTGGCGGATTGGAGGTTGGGACAGATGTGGGATTGGGTAGGGATGCAGCTAACGCCGGGGTGGAAGCCGTTGGTTAGACCTGATAACAGATAGAGAGAAAAGTTAGGATCGGGGTGGGATGACAATTCAGCAGATAAATTGGAAACATTGACAGGAGACGATAAATACTTTTTGGTATTTTTATTTAAAGAAGAACAGATGAGTTTGGAGTGGGCCCCCCCGCAAAAAGAGCAAACATGAAGGTAGCGGCATGATGAACGGTGACATTTATGGGCATTAAAGTTAAGGCAGATGGTTTGGTTAGAAGGGGTGGGACGGCGGGAGATAGGTTGTTGGAAAAGGGAGGGAATTTTTGGAACATAGCTGGAGGATCTGGGTTGCTCGGGAGGAGAACGAGGAGGGTGGGAGGAAAGGGGACAGGCGGAGGAAGAGTGGGTAGTGGACCTGCAGATCGCGCAGGTGAAATTGCGGCAGCCGGTGAAAACTCGGTTATGTAAATCTAGGTCCAGAGCACCCCAGTAGACCTGCTGGTTCCACTGGGCTACTCTGGCCGCGGCTTTAGCAGAAAACATGCGATGGTATGTATAGAAGTGAGTGCCCCCGTAGGAAGACGCGAGCTCAGCAATGATGGCGAGATAATCGTTTAACTCGCGCCTCCTATGGGGGTAAACTGAGCAGATTATATCAGTAAAACGGATGAAGGCTGTGCAAAATTCGGGGAAAGTGAGAGTTTTGGAAGGATGAGATGGGTTATTTTTGAGGACGAGGGCAAAGTTGCCGCAATCCACCTGTCGATCTGCAGGGCTAGGAGAAAAAGGTGAGAGGAGTGAATAGAGATCAATGTCAATACCTGAGAGGATCTGGTTGTGGAGGAGAGGAGAAACGAGTGATGGTTCGGAGGCGAGAGCGTTAGCGGGAATAGGCAGAGTTTTGGCAGTAGCGAGGGAAAAAGAGGTGCGAGAGGGAGGGTTAGCAGAGAGGGCAGCTGGATGGATGGAGGAAAAAGTAGGTAGAGGGGCAGAGGAGGAATTAGAGAGAAGAGAAGGGTCGCTGCGGGAGGGCCCGGGTTGCTGGGAGTCTGTGGACAGAGAAAGGGAAACATTAATTGGGTCCGGGTTGCTTGGCTGGGGGTTGATGGTAGTATGGATGGGAGCGGCTGGCCAACTGGCGAAGTAGTCAGCTATGGCTTGTTGCAGCTGAGCGGCGGATACAGTTGCTTGAGCGGACTGGCTGGGAGGTTGATAGCTGGATGTTGCTGGTGGCTGATTGGTTGGTGGGCGGCGCTTGTCAGCTGGCTGTTGTTGACTGGAAGCGGGCGAAGGTGTGGCAGCGTCTGGAGTGATGATTGGAGAGTTTGCATGGCGGGTGGATCGACGGAGTGTGGATGGTGGAGCTGGTGTGGAGAGGTGAGCTGTTTTTTGGGTCCGTTTCCTGGGCGGTGT
Source organism: Enteromius viviparus (assembly GCA_032353835.1). NCBI lineage: Eukaryota > Metazoa > Chordata > Actinopteri > Cypriniformes > Cyprinidae > Enteromius > Enteromius viviparus. Next base: position 13,705 of record JAUCNO010043034.1, on the reverse strand, counting down.
GTTGGCTGGAGGAGTAGCGTCTGGAAGGTGGGTGTTTAGAAGTTTTATCAAGTCTTGTTTATTGGCTTTGCTTGAGAATGGAATGCCGGCCGAATGGAGTGTTTGGCGGAGTAGGATGATGGTCCAACGCCCCGTGGCAGAGCGGGCGGAAGCGTAGGATGAGGCTGGAGATGGTGGTTGGTTTCTGGCCGGAGGCGGCGATCGGGAACGGGCGCGCTTTGCTGGAGAGCTGGGAGGCCTTGTGAGCTTTCGTCCTCTGCTTGGCGCCGGGGCCTCTAGTTGGGTGGTAGGCGGTGCGACGGCCTGTTGGATGGCTGAAGAGGCGGCCTGTTGACTAGCCGATGTGGCGGCTTGTTGACTCGCCGATGTGGCGGTTTGTTGGCTGGTTAGAGTGGCGGCCTGTAGGCTAGTCGTTTTGGCTTTGGAGCTTGGAGGAGCGGGCTCCTCACGGAGATAGTCTGATGAATCAGAACTTGACATATTTCTGGCTAACGTTATATGCAGACGAACAATCGTGCATGAAAGCGAGATGCGAATGGAAGGAAGGCTGGTTTATTTATAGTGAGAAGGGAGATGGTGATAGGCGATTGCTAACGAGGTGATTGATTAGGTAAGCGGAGCCAGCTGTGATTAATTCGTGCCACGCTTCTCCTGAAATATGTTATTGTCAAAACATTCACTTCTGTGAAAATTCTTAATGTAGGCAGACAAATCAAATTTTGAAAAGTGCATGTAAACATACTTACCAGCTTTATTGTCATCGTAGCTACTTGGTTCTCGTAAATCAGCTATTCCGCAAACAGGCAACTAAAGCTCTCTTGAAAGCTACAGCCCAGTATGTTGGAAATATACAGGTTATTTTCAAGAACAAAGACAGAAGCTTAAAAGGACCTGCGTGACAAACAACACTGGCTGAAGAAAACAATGTAACATCTCACCAACTTCAAGCGTCACAAGTGTTTCGTCCAAAGGCACGATATTTACAGCTTTCCCCCATTCATCTCTGAATAAAGTGCTCAGTACATTCCCCTACAAACGTAGCGGGTCAGTATGAGATGATAATGTACTTACCCTGATATTAACCCTCATGTAAAATAACTTACTACACATTTCCACCATGTAGGACTTCAGGTGCTTTTACACTAGAGCTACTGGTGTGGACCTGGATATGGTAATCCCTTCATTTTGGTTTGTTATAATGATATAAAAGCCAATTTTGGATATCCTGTCCTATTAAAACTGTCTATTTACCATGCAGGAGGACACAAAGTCATAATGATTACAAATTTGTGGAACTGTTACACATTTATCAGTTGAATTGTAATAAATCCCCACCGACAGCTCAAATGTAAAGGCATCTTGGTCAAGCTTCGTGCTTGAAGCGCAGTGAATTATGGGCATGGGGTTAGACACAAGCAGCAGATGGTATGGAAATCTATAAATACATAAATAGTGGTTAAATATGTCAGACTGTCATACTTCGTACTGGCTTTGAAGTCCTTGTAAAACATGAACTGATACGTTACATATTTAAATGGCATGTCGTATGACAAGTGACATGTATAACTGAAGAAATGTCACATATGAAAGCCGTTTACAAAAGTTCATCAAATCAAATACCCCCAAACTGTTATGTCACAGCTACATGTTATGTTTCTTGTGAAAACTCGTAAATGATTGGTTAGTGAACATTAATTGTTTTAGAATTATGATTTCCGTTTTTGATCTTGGGGACAAAAGTAGTACTGTAAAAGTTCCTTCTTTTAACATTAGCAAAATGTTAGTTTTACCTTGACGGGTAAGTAAAGAAAGCAAGTAGGAGATTTTTGACCGTTGATTCAAATGAATGCATCCTCTTCTTATAATCTTCCCCATTTGAGCTTTGAAGTCTTTGTGCTTTCCCCCAACTGTGATGCCCTTTTTTTTTTTTTTAAAAGCGGAAATGCCACTTTGCTCACGCAAAGACACAAACTCCATGCCTCCAAAGGAGAGAGGGACCCTTCTGCTTTGGAGTTCACCGCAGCCCTTTACTCAGTGTTTGGGATTGTAAAGAAGTCTGGCTGGGTCCTCTCGAGATTGTGGCTGGCAGAGAGAGATAGTTACTCACAGGCTAGCTTGCTGTCAAAACTGGACAGAGCAATAGCAAATGCTTGCAGGGCACACATGGGGTAGTTGTAGTCCATTGTGAAGACGTCCTCCGCCACACGACCAAACTGCATCACGATGTAATCCGCTGCATACACGAAAGAGAGGATCCGGGGATGAGAATACAGAGGAAAAACTCTTTCTACAATAAAATCCATTTCTGGTGTATGTGATACACATAAACGTTCCATGTTCAGTGCCTAAAATGTGTTTGGGCAATTTAAGACACTGAAGTAATATTTTTATATGTTAGATTTTTATTGCATCACAGACAAAATATTAAACTAAGTGGCTTTGATTTTTAAAAAATTATGCTAGAGCTTTTCTCAGAACTAACATCCATTTTCTAGGTCGCTTTTTCTTTTATTTCTAACCATCTGATCTCAAGGTATTTTCAGTCAGATGTATGATGTCAGTTGCCCTTGTGTTCAAGGGATAGGTCATTGAACATTGAAAATGTTTCATATTTTGAATAATATATTAATTGGTTTATATATCGAAAGTTAACAGACTTCCTTTTGAGTGTTTTAAGCTATAGAATTGAATTTTAGCTATCAATTTATATGATAGATTAATTCACTACATTTAAACATTGATATTGTTCATTAATAAAAATGTCCCCTAGCATTCAACAATGCAAACCAAATAGTACACAAAACTAAGATGATCATTTTTAACTCACGGTCATTGTCATGAATGATCTGAAAGTTTTTGACAGATGCTTGGGTGACCCTGCCGTGGAAGTTGAGCACATATGATTGTGTATCGTCGTTCCACACAGGCGTCTTGTTGTGAAGCTCTATCACACTCTCTGTGCTTTTGTTCTGCCATCGAGCCAGTAGAGACTCATGGTCCTGCAAAACAACAGACAGATGTGGGGGATTAGCTTTCCATTAGAGCAACATTTCTACATAAAATATAGGTCAAGGGATATTGGTTGCTCAGACTAATGTTTTACATAAGTATTTTACTGTTAATGTAACACAAATGTGACCCTGGACCACAAAACCAGTAGTAAATGTCTATTTTTAAACAGATTTATACATCATCTGAAAGCTGACAAAATGCTTTGCATTGATGTATGGTTTGTTATGACAGGACAATATTTGGCCCATATTTAACTATTTAAAGAACTGGAATCTGAGGATGCAAAAAAATACTGAGAAAATTGCGCAAAGCATATTGCTAATCAAAAAATGAAGTTTGAATATATTTACAGAAGGAAATTTACAAAAAATCTTCATGGAATATGATTTCTACTTCAAATCCTAATGATTTTTGGCAAAACAAATTGACCCATACAATGTATTTTTGACTTTAGGCTGGTTTTGTGGTCCAGGGTCACAATGACACACGTAAATTTACAAACTGAGAAATATTTACATAATTACGTAGTTTACTTCAATTTATAATTCCATGCACATTTAAACAGCTTCTGTTATACTGACTTTTTTAGCTAATTGCAGCCTATTTACACACAGATAGTCGTACATCTGGATTTATGCTACAGTATCCTAAACGGCCTTGCACTTACATTTCGAGGCCTTATGGAGACTCTCTCATGGTCCATGTTCATTCCAGGGATAATGACACTCATCTTTCGAGGCCCCTTGAACCCTAAAACATTAGTTTCCTGTAGAACACAACACAAACATCTGAATTAGTCACCATGTGAACACACATGTGACTCACAAATCAACTTACTGAAGAGGAATTCTAAGAAATCTGCACAAGCATTTCCCATTTTTCCTTCATCAGTGGTATTGATATAAAACAACCAGCAGAGGTCAGGCTTGACTCATCGTTGCTCGTGGCTTTAAGATGTAGTGCCCTAAGGGCTGGGTGCTGGCTCTGTGCTGGCCATTGACCGATATCATGCTCACAAACTCACATAGCAGATTGCGGCAAGCTCCTGTCGTAGAGTCCCTGCTTCTAGGCTGGAGGTGGTCTTGACTGGGTTCACACCACTGTCATACACCGTAAATTTGGTACCCATAAGGTTCGATCTGTGGGGATAACATTGGATGAAATATATACAGTTAAGTTTTCATTGTGTAAGAGCAAAGGGATGACCCTCCCAAAAATGGCTGGTCTATGATCATTCATAGTTCATTTCACAACAACATCAAAAGAAAAAAATACAATGAAAACAAAATTATTATCTATAAAGAAACATTGGTATTGTAATATTTAATATTAAAAGTGTTTTTAAACGTGCTTTCATGAGACTCAGACATCAGCCTGCACACAGTTGCTCTCTCCTCATATGAATGAGGACACTCCAGCACACAGGCAATGAACCCAATTACAGTTTTAAATAGGTTCAGCTGTGCACACATGCACTCAAACTCATTAAGGGTCCCTCTAGAATGTTTAGAAAGAGACACATGCCTCTTGTCTGTAAGAACAGCATTGATTTAAGTTACGCTACCTTATGAAGCACCACGACACCATGAATCATTTTTAAATATACCTCAGCTTGCCAATAAAGCTCTCGCCGCCTCGTGATAGGTCAGTAGGGTCGATAGAGATGAGGTAATTGGATGTTTTGCTCTTCTTTCTCTTCCTCCCAGCTAAAAGGAAAACCTAATGTATAACAGAACTTAATTGGGCGGCGAAACAGCAGTACAAAACTGACACCAAAAACATCCAACGAAGATTAAGACAAACATTCAGAGACCGTGTTTTCATGTTTCCATAAACAACTATGTCACACACACACACACACACACACACACACACACATATATATATGTATATATTTGCTGTATTGTGTGTAGGAAATATCAGTTTACATTTCCAAACATTCATTTTGCCATTAATTGTAATAATCCAGTAATCCGTAGAGGTATTTGTCTGACAGCAGTCATTGCTCCTCACAGCATCTTAGAGACACAGTTCTTCTGGATTTAGTCTGTCTCAGTTTGTTCTGTTTCTTCATGACATTCCAGACAGACTGGATCATGATCAGATCTCTGTGTGAAGCATATTTACTCCTGACACACTACAGCAAAAGCTAAAAAGAACTGACTTAAAGCTATTTTTCTGTGTGTGTGAGTAATAGTAGTTTATGGTATTTATTGTTTATAGGAAAATATAATTTATAGGGAAGTTGGCTCTATGCTACATATGCTTTTCTAATTGGTAAATAAGACAGCTGTGACATTGTTTTTAACATGATTTACGAATTAGTCCTGACATTTCTAGGATAAGCTGCAAGATTATAGCTAATTGTCATTTAGCTAAATCTCCCTTTGGGCTAAGTTTGCTTCCTTTCATCAGAATCAATCATTTCAAGCCCTTTGGCGAATTAGAGGAATGGAGTGTCACTGATTGGGCTTGATTGCTGGGGCACAACAAATAAGCCAAAACTTAATGAGTGTTTCGTTTGTGCCTGACCTTCTTGCCATCCTCTCTCTCCAGATGGAGGTAGTAAGTGGGGTACATGCCCCTGTCCATGCCCTTCTTATCCCGTGTGATCCGGCATTTTACAGTCACCCCTTGGGGTGCGGGTCTAAAAGTGAACTCCTCCAGGTCATCCACATCTATGGATGGTTCATTGGCCAATGGGGTGGAAGCTGAGGTTGCCTCCTGTCACATTGAGAGATTGATTGCAGTCAATATTAAATTTACACGGTGCAAGAAATTTTACAATGGAAATATTACAAGTAAACCTGGAAAAGACAATACATACTTAAAGAACTTTTTTTGTACATAGAATTGGCTATTTAAACATAAAAAAGTAAAAGTGCTTTTATTAAATGATAAAAATGCATAATAGAAGAGTGCTCAGCTGTTTGGATCAGTCATAAATGAATCAAATGTCCCTGTGGTCTGAAATGTAAGCAGCTGGGATTAAAACTGAAATGTTAAAGAGCAACAAAGCAGCCCAATGACGTTAGAAGGGTCAGGCCCAAGAGACACAGATGAGCCACCACACAACCAAATAAATAACAGCCAGACTTCAGTTTACTGAAATAACTTGGAGAACTGACAAATAACATGCAATATATATAAATATACACATACGCAAAGGTAAAAAATACAAGATAAAGATATACTGTAAGTGGTGACCGTTTCTTTGAAGTTTACAGATTTTAGTTTAATAAATAATAAAAAGATTAAATACTACAGTCAAACAACAGGTACTATTCCAATTGTTTTTTTTATTTTTTATTTTTTTTTACAAAACACATGAATTATGATCACCAGTGAGATGGTGGTAAGAGCAGGGGTTTCAAACAGGCACGGTTTCCAGCAAGTTATTTTAAGAAAGCAATCATTTCACTGTTGCCATAGGAAACAACAGGACTATGACCCTCCATTTCCAGCATTGCAGGCTTTTTGCCAAGGTAGACATAAGGGAATACTTCCTAGCATGACAATAGACAGAGCGCTTGTGTCAGCACTGTACTGTACATGTAACACAACTGGACACTGAGGAGATCACATTTGGAGCTAACACACATAGGCTGCTCAAAATAGCAGTAAAGCTTCAATGTCAACATCTCTAAAAAGACAGGAATGGACAAAAGGTGACCTTTACCAGAACTATGAAAAACTGCTAGTTGGGGAATAAGCAAAAGATATCAGTCAGAATCTTATTGGTGCAGAACTGCATCTAATCCAAGGATATTTAACCTTTTGCAAACCAAGGACCCTTGTTGTATGGAACAGTGACCCTGTTATACATTAAGCATGGCCTATCACAACTAGCTTTTACTGTAGTACCATTATAATAGTCTTTTATATGTTATGATGCTTACATTGCCACCCCAAAATAAAAACTTGAATCTTTATTCCATTATATCTGTACAGATGTTCAGAGTCATGTATGCACATGCTACAATTAAATTTTACTTCTATTAAATTAATTTGAAATGATTTAATGCTTAAGAAATCAATGGTAGGGACAATGAAATGTTTGCATTTTATTTTATTAGCTTTACCATTCTTTTATTTATTTTATTTATATATATTTAACTATATTCTATTTTTATTCCATAAATATTTTGTACAAAATACATCTAAATATCTGCAACCATTACAAAACACAATACTATTTAAAAGATATTTGACCTTTTTAAAAGGCCTCTTACTGTCTGCTCATCAAAGTTATATTTACTTCTTAAATATAAAATAAAATATTAAAACAGTAACATCATGAAATATTATTACAATTTATTAGAACCAAGGCCATTTTAACATTTAACTTGTTTCTGTGATGGTTAAGCCAATACTCTAGTTTTCTGTGTCACGTTATATTTTGAAAGCCTTAATATGCTGATGTGATATTAAGAAATGTTTCTTAAACACAGATGTTGAAATCATTTGAAACACGGTATTTACTATCATCAATTTAATGCATCCTTGCTAAATACAAATATAAAAAATCTGAAACCAAACTTTTGAATGATACTGTATACTAAATACAGTATTTCTCTTCAATCTCCTCAAAGCAAAGAATAAGTAACATATGGTAAACATGAATTGTGTCCCTCCATGCTGTCTGGACTTATCATTGTGCACATTGTGTAAAAGTGAGATATCAACTTAATTACAGAAAATAGTCTACCTTGCTGGATTTTTTGCTGGTGGCAGATCCAGGTCTTGTGTTGCTGTTGAGCTGAGATGAACTTGAGCTGACCAAATCGTCTTCATCATCGTCTTCATCAAAGTTCATGCTACTGGAGATTCCTTTGAACAAGGAAAATATTGAGGTGCAAATCAAACAGTGTGTTGATAGCAAAACATGAGGAGAGAACAGCAGCAGGCATAAAGCAAACATGGAGGCATTATGCAGTGCAAATAACTGCACTCTGATGCCAAAAGAGCATACGGCATGAAATTTAGCAGACGCAACAAACTGAGTACATTTGGATGTTAAAAAACAAACAAACTTCACTCTTTTAATCTGTTCAACAAATTAGCAGAAAAAGGGATGCACAGGACAAAATGTTTGTCCACAGTCCAGATGGGCTCAAACCAGCTTTAATAAGTCATGCAGACAGTAAAGACATAATCTAATCCAAATACGTCACAGAAGGAGGAGAGAGAGGCAGACACTGAATCTAAATGCTATAGCACGTAAGTACTGTAGATCTCAAAGTGTTAGTCACCAGATGATGATACATGTTAAGTGATCAGTAATACTGAGGAACAATCTGCAAATCTGCATGTCTTAAGATCGTAGGGGTCTCTCCATCTGTCTCTCTCTCCGCTCTCGTTTGCGTTACTTTTGCTGGTGTACCTTTCTTCAGCATGGTGACCCGTAGGTCCTGTTTGCCCTGTGACTGTGTGCTGCCCACTGCCTCACCCTGGCCCTCTGCCTCGCTCTCCTGGGCAGGTGAGTGGCCCACTGTCAGGATCTGAATCTGGTTGCCCAGCTCCTGACCCTCATCCTGGAAGGCAGCGGGCCCATCAATTCCTGTGGTACCACCACAACACAGTAACACTGTTAACTCCACTACGTCAACCATCCTGCATCCACGCTGGTGTCACAGAATAATGGCGTTTATGGAAATATGGAGACAGACATTCAAATTTGAATGAGTGAATGAATATCTCTGCAGAGTCTACAGTAATTGATGGTCCTTTGTGACACAAACACTACCAGTCAAACGTTTAGAATTATTCGATTTTTGCATGTTTTCTAAGGTTTCTTAAAGGAATAGTTCACCCAAAAATAAAAATTCTGTCATGATTTACTCACCCTCAAGTAGTTCCAAATCTGTGTGAATTTCTTTGTTCTGGCGAACACAAAAGAAGATATTTTGAAGAAGGTATGTAACCATGCTGTTTGGGGTCACCAATGACTTCCATAGAAGGAAGAAAAATACTTTGGGTAAATTTTTGGATGAACTATTTCTTTAAGGCCCATTCACACCAAAGACATCATGACATCAAGATATCATGTGCTGGTGTGGAGGACCTTTATTGTTATCTTTATAGTTATTGTTCTTGGTGTGAAGGGGGCTCACCAAGGCTGCATTTATTTAATTAAAAAATACAACATAATACACAGAAATACTGTGAACATATTTAACAATGTAATTTCAAAGTCATTTTACTTTAATCTTCATTGTCACACATTCCTTCAGAAATTATTATAATATGCTGAATTGCTGCTCAGTTATTAATAATGGTTATTATTATCATCAATGTTGAAAACAGCTGTTGCTGCTTTATATTTTTCGGTATTATTTCTATTTTATTATATTTTTAAAATTTCACAATATTACTTTTACTGTATTTTAATCAATGAAATGCAGATTTGGTAAGCACAAGACACGTCTTTTAATATCATCTTTTATTAACTCTTTGCTGGCAGTATATGCAATTTATAATCATCTCAACGGACTTTACATGTGCTGTTGCTTTTAGGCACCCTTGGGGTTTCAAGAATTTGCCGTCGTCTATTTACAGATGCTCTTATGTCAGCCTGCGTTTTGTATTTCATCCAATTATTTACTTTATCAGTGAAAGAACATGTTGTCCCAGTCAAACACAGATACATGCAACTGTCCAGATTATAGCTACCCTCCCTTCATGCATCCAACCAGGCCAAATCAAGTCATTATAGCTATCTAGACCCTTTGTCTCCCTCCAGGGATTCATCTTCTGAACAATGTCAGAGAATTAGCTCTGACTAGATGGCCGAGAGGCGTTATTGCTCGTGATTGCACAAAAATTAGTATTACATTTAAACTATGATTGTCACTGAAGTTAAAGTGACCTGAGATGGGGCCCCTTAACAAGGTTAGACAGAGAGACAGAGAACATTGTTTGATCAAGAATAGTCTCCATAAAATGAACAAGATGTTTGCATCAGCTTATTCATTTAAAGCTTTATGTCCAGATATAGAATGGCTGATTTGAAATCATCATCGGAGAGTCATAGATCTGTTTTTGTTGATTATGTCATGTATGGAGCACCGTAATTTGTGTCGAGGGCCACTACATGAGTGTGTGGGAGATAATGATGGTTACCCTTTCAGTCGAATCACTTCCACGTTACATATGTAAACTTGTGAGCTGGAGATCCCTGGGCTTTCGTCTGCATTTGCAAGAAAGGTGAAGGAGATCGTTGGAGAAGTTCCCGCAAAACCTCATATCATGACGCAGTAGAGGGCGTGTCCCTCGGGAAGCATCAGCTCATCGTCAGATTCCTCAAAGGTGCGCGTCGCATCTTTTGCCCTCTTGGGACCTAGCCGTCACCCTCATCGCGTTGGCCTCCATTAAGAGGGTAGGGGATCTGCAAGCTTTCTCTGTCGACGAAGAGTGCCTTCAGTTCGGCCCGGCTGATTCTTGCGTCATCCTGAGACCCCGGCCCGGCTATGTGCCCAAGGTTTCCACCATGCCTTTCTGCAATCAGGTGGTGAACCTGCAAGCTCTGCCCCGGGAGGATGCAGACCCAGCCTTAGAGTTATTGTTTCCTGTACGCGCGCTGCGCCTCTACATCGACCGTACTTGGAGCTTCAGGCGCTCTCAGCAGCTCTTTATCTGCTTCGGTGGTCAGCAGAAAGGGAATGCTGTCACCAAACAGAGGTTGGCTCACTGGGTGGTAGAAGCCACCCTGGCTTATTTATACCAGGAGGAGCCTTGCCCCATCGGACTGAGAGCTCACTCAACAAGGAGTATGGCCTCGTCTCATGCGCTGGCTCATGTTGCCTCTTAGCAGATATCTGCAGAGCTGCGGGCTGGGCGACACCCAACACCTTTGCCAGGTTTTACAACCTCCGCGTAGAGGCCGTGTCTTCTCGCGTCCTTGATCAGGACGGCAGGTGAGCGAGAGGACCGGCTGGTGCCGGCTTGCTGCGCCGCTTCCACGGAACCTGCTCTTAAACTTCTCAGTGTTTTCCTTTCAATGTGCGTAACCTGAGTCCTCCCTGCCCCGCAGTCGGACTAGAGCGGAGTAGCTCCGGCTGTGCTTCCTCTGGTCTCCTTCACCAGAGGTGTGGCATAAAACATCTCCTCGGTTTACACAAGGCTGTATTTCCCTTCAATTATATCCATATTCTTATCGATATATTGAAAATTCTTCTTCCGCATGCGTTAGTTCAGGAAAACTTCATGCGCTCCACCCTCAACCGCTTGTTTCAGCACCACTGAAAGCAACCCTGTCGCCCCTCATACCGCTGTGGTTGAGAAGGTTACGTGCAGATTCTCTGCTAACGAACTGGAAAAGCTAAAAATGTCTCACAAGTTGGTAGGGGAGCCTATTCCATGGGTGTTCCCATATGTAACGTCGAAGTGATTCGACTGAAAGGGTAATGTTACACTTTCTCCTGCCACGTCTCTAGGGTCGCGCTGACGCCGGCAATGGCTTTTCAACGAAAACCTGCATGTGCACTGTGCGCGCCCTCATATACTCAGTGATAAGGTGCACCTGAGCGCAATCAGTGCACGCCAATATTCATTGGCCTTTAGTAAAAGCTCAAAGCCGATAGGTCTCTCTGGAGAGTTCCCATATATAACGTCTCCGTTCCCTCCTTCGGGGAACGTGGGTTACGTTACCCCTTCAGTCGAATCACTTCGACTTTACATATGGGATCTCGCATGAGAGACCAATCGTCTTCGAGTCCTTTGGAAAAGGCCAATGAAAATTGGACTGCATTAATCACAGCCAGGTGCATCTCGTCACGGCGTGAGTATAAGAGAGCGCGGCTGGAAGAGAATCTTCGCAAAACTTCTAGAGTTCCTGCTCGAGTTCATGCTCTCTCGTCGTTGCAGCTTTTGAAACATCATCTGGGCAGCTGTCGACGGACCCGCGAGATTGGTAGCCTTTTTTTTAAGGCTTAAAGAGCGCCAGTCTTTTTGCTCGCCAGTGTGAGACCTCGCCCACTGAGTGCACGCTGTGCCGCGAGAGGTCTCCCCTGGGCAATCCGGGCATCAAAAAATAGCAATTTCCTTGCGGTCTCGTAGCCATTCTCCGGAATGTCTATGCGGCCGTGCGTTTCTGAGTGTGGGAGTTTCCTCACATCCTCAGACGGGCACAATCGCTGTCTCACGTGTTTGGGCCAGGAACACGCTGAGGCTGCGCTCGCCTGTGTGATCTCAGGGTGACTGTGCGGAACGCTTCGCGGAGCACCGCTTCACAATTGTCCGCCAGCCCCAGTGGTCCCAGCTCCGTTCCAGGCGGACACCGAGCTCTCGGCTATGCTCCTCCTCGGAAGCGGCACGGAGTTCCTGCATAACCCCTGGATCAGGTCCACCCTCGTGCAGCTGTTTCAGTGCTTTGGCACCGTCTCGGTTTAGGATGATTGGTTCTTGGGTTCTCAGACCGCAGCACCGCCTCGGCCCCCCTCTGTTCCTTTCTTCCCTGAGGTGCATGAGGAGCTGACCAAGGTGTGGCGAGCCCCGTACTCGTCACGCTCGCCCTCCAGCTCCTCTCCCCTCTCCACCCTCGACGGAGGTGCAGCCAGGGGGTATGTGTCGGTCCCCCAGGTTGAGCGTGCTGTTGCGGTGCATCTCTGCCCGCGCGGAGCCGCCACCTGGCGTGGCCTGCCACGACTCCCCTCCAAAGCATGTAAGACCTCGTCTGCTCTCGCAGGTAGAGCTTACTACACTGCCGGGCAGGCTGCCACCTCCTTGCATGCGATGGCCACACTGCAAGTGTTCCAGGCCAAAGCGTTGAAACAGCTGCATGAGGGTGTTATGCAGGAACTCCGTGCCGCTTACGACCTCGATTTTCGGACGACGATGCTGGAGCTTCTCCATATGACACCGCCTCAGCACAGGTTTCACGATCAGTTCATGAGATGGGCATTGCACCATGGCACACTCCGGATCGGCGTTTTCCCGCAGTGTTGCCATCCTTTCAACCCATGATCAGGCTCCCTTTAGGCGGCAGGGCCTCTAGGTTAAGAGTTCCGGCATTTCGGTGTGCATACGAATGCCTTCATGGGTCTGGGTGCTGTATGCTAGGGTTGGATTGCAGCCGTCGCGTTCATCATCCACCAGGTTGGTCGACGCTTCCGCTTGCAACCCGCCCTCCATCCGCTCCAGTGGAGTCAGACGTGGTCGTGTTCGCTGCGCGTTGTTCAGTTCCAGGCTTCCGCCTTCTTTTGTATCCCTCCCTGGAGAACAACGACTCCACCTCCAGGTAGGCCAACTGAGCTGGAGCCACCTCAGCAAGGCCAAGATACACTTCTTCGCCTCCCTGGGGCCTCCCTTGCCACCTGCTTCACTCCCTGACCGTGGTGCCCCTCGGCAGGAACACACTGGCACTCAGTTGGTCTCCGGGGCTCAAGTACGCCTTCTTCCCAGTGAGCCTCCTTGCGCAGAACCTGTGCAAGTTCAAGGAGGTTGAGGAGCAGGGTCACAGGAGAACATCCTCCTGAACGTGAGTTCTCAACTTCATGCTCCTCGTGGCAGTCCTCCTTAGAAAATCCCCCTATGGAGAGACCCTCTCCCTCAGGGGGTGGGCACAATCCGGCACCCGTGTCTCGTTCGCTGGAACTCGCACGTTGGGTTCCTGGACAGGATGCGGCAGACCTTTCCGGCTTGCCAGCAGCTGCGGTTAACACCATCTCTCAGTCTAGGGCCCCCTCAACGAGGC
>JAUCNO010042915.1:0-17286 GCA_032353835.1 Enteromius viviparus | reverse complement strand
CCTACCCCTCCCCCAAAGTTTTTCCTAAAATCAGTGAGAAATGATAGCTGATTAACAAGGGTGTAGAAGCACCTAACTATGATTATAAGCCTACAACAAATATTTCCAGAAAAGTTATTCCTCAATTTTGATTGGTTGATTAGAATGTTGATCCAGGAACATCTTGTACTTGGTGAAATCGCGCTCACCGCGGCTCCACTCAGGCCACACACTCATTGCATTTCCAAACAGACGTGACTCAGATTGTACGAAATCGGACAAGAATGGAATGGAGCTATAATAAATGTCCAGATTTTATATTGCATCTTTCAGTTTTAATTCTTCAAAATGCCATTCAAGTGTGCTAGCATTGTTATGCTAGATGTTGAGCTTTGGTCGTCAACTAGTGAATCTGTTTATTCATCACCTATTAACCAAACTCATAATTGAATTTAGTGCTTTAATGAACTGACTATGATATAAAATGCAGCTGTCATGAACGGTGTATGAACAAGACTCTATATAGTGTCTATTCCGCTCCTGTGTAATTTAGCAACGCTATGAGTGGGCAACTTCAATTAGCATCAACTCATGGCGTTTTGCTAAACATTCAGAGACTAATCAACTTCACACCATTCACACTCCTCCACATTACTCTACTGCTAACACTCCCCTGATTATGATGTGTTATGACGGTTATGATGTGAATGTCAGATAATGAGGGCTTTAGGTGGGCTGGGGTGAAGGCTAACTGACAGAAATTATATTCTTTACTGTAAACTTAAACGCAATGCTTTTCTATAAAACTGCCCCTGCCTTTCAAAATACATGAAGGTATGTAGTTATACAGCCTTTTGTGTGTATAGAGCGGTGATATGTGCTGGACAGCTGAAATGAAAATAAATTAATCTATTTCAATTGATGTTCTAGAGTTTCCAGGTAATGTATGACATCATTTGGCAGACGTGGACAACAGAAAAGCGAGAACATACTAATTAAAACTAATTCACAAGCAGCTTTTCAGATCATGCTTTAGGACCTCAAAAAAAGCAAAAACATTTTCTGCTGGAGATGAAATCTCTTTTTGCTTAAAACTCTATTTTTGAGCAAGTACATAACCTGCTATTGTTCAAAATGATCTCTTTACCTTCGACTTAGCACAACGGTAAGCTTGTAATAAGGTGTTGGAATTTGAAGGTTTCAGCGGGAAATACGAGCATGCCACACCTGTAATAAAAGAGATCAGTTAACAAGGTAGTCAAGCAATGTTGATGTTGATAACATTACGTTCTTTTTTTTCTAAGTTGGTCGGAACAAAAAGTGGCAGACATGTTACTTTCAGATGACGTTTTCTGGTGAAAATTCTTATGTGGGTCATACTGTAGATCCAAAGATGTACACAACCCACGTAAAGATGATACTTCTGCATAGAACAGCAACTGCAGGTTTTAAACAGAAATGGTGACAGAGCCCGTTCCAAACCCATAAGACCTTCATTCATCTAACACAAATTAAAGCCCAGTTAACGCTATAGTGCGCTTTGGTTTTAAAACACTATTTTAAAATATGAACAATTCTCATCTACACTGGCGTTTTCATTGCGTTACAGAAATCTCTATCTACTACACAAGCTAAAATACATGTCACATGACCATACATGCAGGTAGACATTATTAAGATGGTGGATGCGTGTGTGTGCTTGGAACAGGCGAATGGGGAATCTATCCATACATATATATGAGTACAGTAATGAGTGGTCAAGTAGAGACAATGTGGGCAGCCACACCATCGTTTTCATAAGTTTCCGTTTTGGTCCATTTACACTGAAATGTAACATTTTCAAACCAAAACTAAAAGAGTCTCCGGAAAACTCCAGATTAGTCTTAATGACAGGTATTAACATAACAAAAGCTATGCAATTCAAAATGAAAATGCTCCAGTGTACATGAGGCTTAAGATATTTTTGATAACATCTGAGAGCTCTTTGACTCTCCATAAACAGCAATGATATAACCATCAAGATCCAGAATGTAATTTTTCGAAACTTTGAGAATACTTTTTGTGCACCAAGCACAAAAAACAATTAAAAAAAAAACAATTTATTTAACAATTCTACATTAAGCTAATTATGTTGATTATGTTAAGGGGTACTCTCCAAAATGGCCAAAGACTATTACGGTTTTCTTTTTGCACAACAAGTATTCTCGTAGCTTCATAAAAATTACAGTTGAACCCCAGATGTCACATGGACTATTTTAGTGATGCCCTTGCTATGTTTCTGTGTGTTGATCATGGTAATATCCTTGCTGTCTATGAAGGGTAATTTGTGTTCTGAAAATAAATGAAGGTCTTATGGGTTTGGAACGACATGAGGGTGAGTAATTACTGACAGATTTTTAATTTTTGGGTGAAATATTTCTTTGAGTTATAGTACTAAAATGACAAAAAACAATTAACAACAAACTAAAATTAAATTGAAAAATATAAAAATAAAGCTACAGTTATTCATATATAAAGAAACACTATAATAACATATACAGTAATGATAAAATAAATGCTCATGGTCCACAGCTGCAACATCCATTATAAATATTCATGACAGATTGTGGCATGCTTTACAAGGGCGCTGTACTAATGATATTAAAGAGGCACTATTATACACAGTGTAAAGCATTGTGTGGCATTCACTCTCTTTCTCTCTCTAGCTTCATCACCGTTGTAAGATCACAAAGATTAAGCAATTAGTGTTTCAATTAAGAAAAGAAATTCACTCAACCATGCTACTGTTCACCATTCATAAATCTAATCTTTATATTTACGCACCTTTCCTTAGCTCCAGAAAGGGATATCAGACTCAAATATGGAGTTATATCCCATGCCGTCCTAACAGCTGTGTCTTAATTGAGGCGACTTTCATGCCACGGTAATTTCAGACAAGTGACCTACTAGACAAATGGAAATTAATCAGCTCAGATTATTATCATTCATATGGCCTGTCACTAAGTCTCAAATACACTCTATATGGGCAATAAAAAGGGGGAAATGAAGAGGAGTGTAAATGGAAATCTGTATTTAGATTTAATATAGAAAGCAATTTTGCCAGTGCATGGGTGACTGTAAAGAATATTTCAAAATGAATACACACAGGTGTTTTAGTACAGGTAAGATTTGCTTTAAACATCAAGATACAAGAAATAATCAAACTTCTTTCAAACCCACACACGCAGAGGCACACTCAAGCACACACTCCATTTTATGCATCCAATCTTTCCCAAGGGAAAACACACTGAAATAAAAGATAAGAAAGAAAATGGAAGACACAGGCAAAGATATAAGGACGAGTGCCAGAATGTTCAGAAACACAAGAGTTTTTTTTTTTATATTTCTGGAGGGCAGGATTAGCCGATTGGTAATATAAGGATGTATATTCTACTATAGAAGCAACATATATTTAGAGCATGAATCAGATGGAGTTTATGATTCTGAATGCTGTTCCGTCAACATTTATGCTGGATAATTTATATATTTATATATAAGCCAGCCCTGGTAGTTGTTATTGTAAGAAAGCATTCTGATGAAATCCAAACCTATTTTAAAAAAGGGAGACACGTCTGAAAGAGAAAGCCAACTGAGGCATGACTGCATTCCAGACGTGTTCATCTGACTCTCTCCCCTCGCTTTCAAACAGAGAATGCCATCCTGGCTTTCGGGAATGACACGGACCTGAAATCTGCGACCAACCAAGCTTCAGGCTCCAACACAAAGACATACAACCAGATCTTAGTTACCAGCACCGAGACCACCACTACTACCATTGGTTCTGGCATGGAGACCGAGCAGAACATCCTCCGCCCACAGATGCCCACACAGGTACAGGCCTCTATCCTGATACCTTCTAGGACCTATTGAAATGCTAAATTGTTGTGTTCCTGCTAGATTTCAAACAGGGCAAATCCAATCATTCATGTTCCCTATTCATTCAAGTCAGAGCTTTCTTTTGAGCGAACACAGATTTGCACTGTGTATGACACTGCATACATATTGTATCGCAAAAATGATTAAAAATCTATTCTGAATGTCCAGACTGGAGACACATTTGGAAAAAATGTATACCATTTTAATCGGATTTCAAATCGCATATGGATAGGGTTTGTAAAAATTGGATTTCTTTCTCTTTTTTTTGCTGTTCAGAGTGCAAACATCTAATGGATTGGAGTCAGATATGCTTTTCATGTCTGTCAGAACAAAGCCATAGATGTGTGTTATAGTCTCGCTGCTGAGAGAAACAGTGTAAACCAGCCTACATGATTACTGTCTGTTTCCCAGCCTGGCCAAGCTTATCGCACTAGTCTGATTTTAGGATTTTAGAGGGGATTTGTCAGAGTTTGGAAGACCAGCTGTAAACTGGCTTGTAGTTAGTCGTTGTTTTCTAATGCAGTGGTTTCAATTGGTTTCAATCAGGATCCAGATTTTAAGATCTGGATATAGATTTAAGTGGTCATTGCAACACAATAGCAAATTTGTTTTATATTTTTCATGCCCTTTGGAATCAGTCATTTGCTAATGATACAACTAAACCTGTATTTATAATCAGGCACACATTCTTTTCTCTTCCATCTGTTTTTCAAAAAGCATGGGAAGCATATTTACTGCACTTTACTATTAAAAGTTGATATGTCTTATATACAGCGTATATTTTTTGTAACTATATGCGCTAATGCAACTGGTTGCATTTTATTCTTTAGAACCCATACCTGTACAAGACAGAACTAAATATACAAAGGAAATAATGAGACGATAAAACAGTTTAATATGAAAAAATTAAGTGAAGAGGACAGACGCAAGCAACAGCATATCCTGTATATACAGCTCTCATTTGCTCTTTTTGTACTGCAGATGAATGAAAGAGACAGACTGTGGGCCGACTCCACGCTCCCGTCCCCTGATCTCTATGACGCCAGTCCTGCAGTGGCCCACCTGGCCATGATAATGTGGCTCCTCCCCTTCCTGCTGCTGGCTCTCTAACTTTGAAATCAAGCAACCAATCACAGCACCACAGAACTGGGACAGCGTGCGTGTATTCATGAGTTTCGACTTCCCATCACAATAACTCGCTCGGAGAGGATGCAAAAACCAACAAACTCTCTAAATATATGAAACCCTGCTCCATTCCTCAATGCAACATAGTGATTCATTGTCTGGGTGTTCACGACTGATTTTAAGGGTTTAAATAATTGTGTGTCTCCCTCTCTCTTAATTTGAACTGAAGATGGTGCCTGTGTAAGATAAACCCCTCTCTCTTCAAAGCGAGCGACTGAAACTACGCTACAAATTTGACACACAAAAAAAGAAAAAGCTAAAAAAAAAAAAAAATTTCTACCTGTTCATCATCCATAATTAAATATCTATTTTTCCCCAGCTCTCTCGAAGGGATTGTGTTGATACGTGCACTGTATATTCATCCGGATAGAAGTGTGTTTTGTGATGTTTGCACGAAGAAGCACAAGAATAAGCGGTAAGAGAAAGGAAACTGATATAATGCACTAAAAGTGTCTGCCATGAGAGCTCTTTCAGTGGGTTACAGAGACGCTCTTTATTTTTGTAATGTGGCTGTATTGTATAGATGTAGGCTGTTTCTTCCAGCAGTCTTGGAGGGCACGGTTTGAAAGTGGCACGGATATGAAGAGCAGAAGAGCTTAAGTATCTTGATGAATGCCAAGATCACCGAGCAGTTCTTGCATTCTTCACCTGTGAACATGGGTGTCTGAAATACTGCATCAAACTGCTTATGGAAAAAGCACAAATCAACCTGTTAAACAAAAACAAAAAAAAACACACTACCTGTTCATGTGATTTCAAGCAGCTTAATCCCATTTCTTTACTCACTGTTTGTCTCCTCCAATCAAAATGAGCACAACGAGGGTCTGTTGATTCTTTCCAGTGACTGGTGGCAGTTTGTTTTCTGCACCCCATCCTACGAGCACTTGGCATCTGCAGTTGTGTTGCTTTTTTATTCTCAAGTGTCCTGTGATGACAAATAAGGTGAGTGAAAAATAAATGCGTTGACCTCTAACAACCTTCAGAGACTAGTGACCAATCAGCGACCTGCATCACAAAACAAGGCAAATTGTTTCTGTCAAATGGGTGGAAATTGTGGATTTTACTTGTTATTTCCTGAAAAATAAACCTGCCAGATACGGATGTACAGAATAATACTTGTGTGTCCAAATATGTACATATAGTATGTTCGTTATGCATTGACCTGAGCAATCGATTTAATATGGTAGATGATAATTGAAAATATTTATATGCAGTATTGCTGTGAGAAGTTTCTTTAATATTTATATGCATTTTTGTTCACCCCACAGAAGAAAGTCATAGATGTTGGTTTGGAATAAATACTGTGATTTATTACTTAAAAATAGCTGAAATGATTACCAAATTAGCTGAAAGTGGAAATAGGTATTAGTGGGGCCTCATGAATGACTGATGTAAGTTCTGCGGGTGCAGGCCTGCCAATCAGCTCAAGCTGAGGGGGTAATGAGTAACTGAGGGAGTGAAGAAACCCTCATTTATTTGGAGCACAGTCGTTGTGTTGTCACATATTCTCATTGTCTGGGTCAGCACACACATCTACACTGCCCTTCAGACTAACACGCCCATATGTAGGTGTTGTGCTATTGCTGCAAGACATACTCGAAGGAAATCTGAAGGATATCTTGACTTGGGAGGATGACAACATGGACGCAGCCACCAAATCACACTCAAGCACAATTTTTTTGTCATATTTCCGAATTTCTTTTTTTCTGTTGAGCACAAAAGAGAATATTAAAGATTAAAATAAGTCGGTAACTAAACAGTTGTTGGTAGCCATTGACTTTTGAACTTTATAAATAAATAAATACATTTACCAAGCATTTACTGGTCCTAATTGTCTTCAGTTCATATATATATATATATATATATATATATATATAAGCATAAACACAGTGTACACACACCCACACATACATACATATGATAAATATGATAAAACATACATATATATTCAAAGAAAATGAGGACCAGAAACTGCTAGGTTATTGGTATGTTTAGATTTAATCAAAAATATATTAATTTGTGTTTTGAAGATGAACAAAGGTCTTAACTGGTTAGGAATGAAGTTAGGATAAGTAATTTCTGATAGAATTTTCATTTTTGTAACAAAAAGTCGTAAAAGCTATACATATCCATTAAAAAATTCCTTTGAAATAACTTTGCTTAAAGGCATTAAATAGCTAAATTTGACCAATACAAGCCCCACTAAAATCTGTGTAAAAACTGAGTAAATGGAATATTTAAATGATGTACTCACAGCATGCAATTAATGAGTCCAAATGATAACTTGCTGGGTCGTGTAATTTTATGGAACATATATACAGTACTGTGCAATAGTCTTAGTCCACTCGTATTTTCACCAACAAAATACGGTTTGTTTTTCTATCTTTTGTAGTAGCATGTCAGTTGGAAATATCAGTTTACATTTCCAAACATTATTTTTGTCATTAATTGTACTAATGCAGTGAGATTATTGTCTGACAACAGCTAGTGCTCCACAAAGAGATCTGATCTGATCATAATCAGTCTGTCTGGAACGAACTGATTCAACAGAAAAACTATTCTAACAGTACCAAATATTTATTTGATTAAGTTAATAGAAGTTAATAGAATATTTTTAACATCATCCTCATTTTACAGCAGTTTAACACGAGTGTCTAAAACTTTGAACAGTACTGTAGCTTTGCAGGCACTTGTAGGTTTTTTGCAGCATCTCGGAGACGAAAATCAAAAACACTGCACTTACAATTCATTACAAAAATAATGTTTGGAAATGTAAACTGATATTTCCAACTGACACGCTACCGCAAAAGATAGAAATAACCCCAACCATTTTTTGTTGGTGAAAATACAAGTGACCTAAGACTTTTGCACAGTACTAATATATATATATATATATATACACACACACACACTGTATATAACTATTTGTGTGTGTGTTTTTAAATGGAAAAACCATGTGGTAACATACCAGCAAAATGTGGGGCAGCTAAACATCACATTCATAATAATTAAACTGGAAACATTTTCACTACGATGAAATATTAATTCAAGAGAAAATTGTCCAAATTATGACGCATGATTTTAATCACTGCATACAGTCGAGAAGGTCAAGATGTCTGAGACTCCACAGGCCCCAATGACCATTTTAAGGAGAGGATTCGTGAAAAGAATATTCACCCTCAGCGTTTCTGGATTGCACAGCTAATTTCCATTCAATTATAAAGCTGTAAAGTATCTGTAATATATCTGAGCGAGGAGACTTTGACAGCTCCCTCATAATCCCATTTGGAAAATCTCAGAAGAGGCCTTGGATAAACACTCACACCGAGCTGAGGAAGTTGTCATGATATTGTTTATCCACATCCGCCTGCTGATAATAAGAAGATAAAAAATGCATTTCATCTATCCTGTTGTGAGAGACAAGCTTAAACGCTTACACCAGCACACTATGCAATGAAGATAAAGCAATATACAGTAAACGCTGTACTGTTTCCCCTTGAGCTACATAAATTACTCAATAGTTAAAAAACACCATAGGCAGCTCGTTATCTCATTAAATAAACAATGGGTGATAAGCTAACCATGAACACTGTAATTTCACTCAACATTAGAACAACAGATTTACAGGCAGTCATCTTTGTTTTACCGTTTAATTATAGACAAAATGTTCTATGTCATTCTTTATGTACACATATAATTACAAGGTCAGTTTAAATGTCCAGATCTTCATTTTTTAATCTTAAAGTAGGCAGCTAGTTTTAAGTTTGTTCATGACATTCTCCATCTTACATACAAAAGAAGCTGCAATGCAGTCACATTTCAAAAGCCTGGGATACTCCACCCGCCAAGTGCAGTAAGTCGCTTAACATAGACGGCATTCACATTACTGTCCATCACTATGTACAAAAAAACTTGAGTGCACTTGCTGCTACATTATACATATTAACAAACTACAGACTCCGTATCTACAGTATTACTGTATACAGATGGTGCGGTCGGTGTGTGAGGAGTATTGTTTGAGGCTTACAAAGAAAAGCAATGTGAGAATTAGCTTCCATCTGAAGGAAGAGAGACCAGCTCCTTTCATTAGACCACTTTGTATGTACGTGTGAGTGCACTTTCCCTTTTGGACCCTAAAAGATTACCAAAAAAAAAAAAAAAGCCTAAAACGCATAAATGGTCTCTCTACGACATTCTGGCTTACATTCACACCTGATGGGTGTCACAGGACATGAATTCTACACCGAGATCACAAACAGATTAGTAACATCCTGTTTGGGCTCTCAATACTTGATGTTTGGTTCTGGTCTAGCGACTTGTGTCCCTTTATTCATGGCACTCTAAACGCACGGAGAACTGGCAAGCAGGTCATCTGAGCCGTATCGATACAGCCGCGCACCAGGATAATGAAAGATGTAATGACTGCGCCGCTACACGCACTTACACCGGTTAAATTTCATAATGTCACATTTGCTCACTCTATCTCTGACCTTTTCTTTGCACTAGGCAATCCACTCCATATCCTGGAGAATACCCTCGGTAGCCGACGCAGGTCCAGGTTTGTGCATTTGTGTATGCAGATAATCCTTCGCCAGCCCAAAATGACATCTGACATTTCGAGAAACCCAAACAAAGTCCTTGTTCGCTCTAATTCCATCCTGCTGCCTGCCTGCCTGCCTGCAGTCGCCTTTTATTTCTGCCTTCCTTGAAATGTGCCTGAGAAATGGGTTGAGATTTCGGATAAGAGTGAAGTGAGAGGAAGCAAATGATAAAAGCAGAAGCAGCGGCGCTATCATTATGGCAAACATAAACACCGACGTCTCAGATCTCTACACGTACATGTGAAAGGAGGTAATTCAAAAGAGAATGGAAGGATGCGAAAAAAGCTCAAATGTAGAAATCCTCTTATTAGAACAAACATGGAATGCTTGGGATAGATGTCACAGATGACCTGCGAAGGAAAACAGTTGTAAACATACCAGCTCGCTGTGTCTTATTCCTGCACATCAAATCAGAGACGTGATTCATTATTAAGAAATAAAAGCAATTGCTGCCATGATTAAAGAGACAAAGACATATTATATGCCTCTAAAAGACATCTTGTACTATATGCATGTGTGTGTATGTGTGTGTTTAGCCATGCAGCTAACGAAGTCTCCAGAAAAAAAAGTTTATCTGTCTGTCTGTGTGTGTGTGTGTGTGTTGCCTTCATCAGAGATGCAGCAGTGCAAGGATTCTTCCTCCTGATTGTAACAACAGAATAAAATAACTGAAATAAGTTAAATATCATAAAGTGGCCCAGGATAAGTCTTATCAGTCAGGGTCACATTAGAGTTCATTTCCTGTAGTGTTCTCTCAGCTTGGGCCATGACAGATTCAGTTTCTCCAATCAGAGTCCTCTTGGCTTGGCTAAACCACGCCACCCGGCTGTAAGCATGTGTTCATTGTGACTTAGTCCTGGCAGGGGTCCAAGGTCAGAGGACGAGGGGTAAATGTCAGATGCAGGTGGCGGGCTGTGCTAATGGCTGCTGCTTGCGGCTACGCAACCCTCCAGACTTCTCCTTATATCCCAGACACATCTGCTGAGAGACGTCCACTAATGCACTCGCTACTGCCAGACCTGAGAAAAGAGGAAGACAAAGAGGTGTTCCTGAGCGTCAGTATAATCGCCTTGGCGGCAGAGAGTGTAAAAATGTTCAGCACTCAGTGTGGGGGCCAAATGCATTGGCTTGCCGACCCACCTGACTGTCCTGGAGGAGGAATACCTCCGGGGGCTCTGGGTAATCTAACAAAGATGGAGAGCACTGCGGCCTTATTCCCAAAACAAGGCTCCAAAGCTATGGGCTTAGGCACAGACTGTGAGGGAGGGAAAAAAGATAAATGGTTACAAAAAAAATCAATAAATAAAATACAGTGGGGTCTTGAGACCACTGGTGAATTTTTTTTTTTAAATTAAATAAATTAATAAATTAAATAGAATTTATTTGATCTTTTTACTTTTATATTGTATTAATAAAATGAATCAATTTGAATTTAAATGTGTTGTTTTTGATCATGAAAATTATACAGAAATATATAAAAACAGTATGATGAGTATACATCTACCGTTTTTTGGGATTGTGGAGAGTGTATTCATGATCCATAATATGGAAACACACACTAAACAACTACATCTTCCGCATTTGTCCATGCGTGTTGCCGTAGTAAACATAGGCGTAAATTAGGATAGCGCGGATATTACGTCTTTGATAGGCGACAATAAACAGGGACGGTTCATTATTTAAATCTGGAATTTCTTTGAATTTACAAATCCTACAGAACGTTTGGGATAATAGAAGTACAAAACTGCATGAAATATATAACACTGTGCAAGTGGTATTTGGATATTTTATAACAAAAATCTAACACATTGTGCCTTTAACAGTGGCAAAGCAACTGCACCAAAAATATTTTTAAGTAAAAGACTGACTTAGATTTCATTTATAATGTTTCCCAATGCCATTTTATTACATACCTACTACCTATATTATATCAGTGTACTGGAACGATGGCTATATTCCAAGGTACAGTGATTCAAAGAATACCATGTTACATACAGAAAAAACATTGTTTTTTTTTATGCATGTGTAGAGCAGAGCTGAAAGCACATGACCTTCTGTTTTTAAACACGCGCACAAATCATATTCCAGCTTTGACCCATTTCACACTCTCATTTTGCTCTAAGTCCCAAGCCTTACATAAACCTTTTTATACACACACGCACATGTTCTTTTCACTTAACTGCCAAGTTTCCCCAGCGTGTGTTGTGTGAATGCATGATATTAGCGCATATGCATCAAAAAGGCTTTTCAATGAGTGTTTGCGTGCTTACTGCGGCTCTCCAACCCCTCATTCAGCCATTCTCCCTTCTGTACAGCACACTTGCATATTCATCCGACCTTCTCTTCATATATTCTTCTCTTTAAGCGACTTCTTATCCTACCGAGGCCAGTTCACCCCCTCACTCCTCTCTATCTCCCTTCTCCTCGCACTTTCCCACGGTCAATTCCGTGCAGGGGGGGGGGGGGGGGGGGGGGGGGGGTGCGAGCATTTATCTTTCACGCCATACATACCTACTCCTCCGGCACGCAAAAAGAAGAAACTCCTAGTAAAATTCAATTACAGCCTCTGAGAGCATGGGCATGAGTATGGAGGGGCGTATTGCTGTATGCATGCATTTATTTATTTATTTATTTATTTTATACGTGTATGCATTCGTTAGGTTTCGGCTCAGGCGATTATCTGAGGCAACCAGACTGAGCAAGCAGAAGACAGGTTCTGTTTAATTAACTCTTATAATTAAAGAAAACGAGAATGACAGTGAGTGAGTGAGAGTAAATGCAGACGTATACTAAAGGAGGCCACAGACCACAACACTGAATATTCTGATGTCCTCTGATCTCCCGTGTGCGTCGCTTTTGGTTTACTAGTCGTGTTTGTTTTAGTTTCGCACCCTCTGGATGCTTCTATGAGATTTGAGAGAAATAACTGCATTTATAGTGTTTTGCTATCAAGGATGGCTGGATTGTAATTACTTTTAAAACTTGATAGTGAGCACAGGACATTGACGGAGCAGGAGTGAGAACATAGGAAAGAGGTAAATCTAAATTAGATCTTCATCACTCTGGGGCTGTCATTACAGTGTTAGGACAACAAACAAAGCAAAACAGTAATTACAATCCAACAATTCCTGAAATCAAATCTAGCTGTAATACTATGTAATGTAGTTATTAGTCGCAAATCTCATAACAGGGAACAAGAGGTCTTGAAAGTAATGCAAACCGAATTAAAGCCGTCAAAACTAGACACTGGAAGGGTGATGGTTTTGCTGAGTACCTGAAAACATAGAGGCTGAGTTTGGGAAGTTCTGTTCTAAAACCTAATGAGCTACCTAGACAACTTTCCATGCACATTCTCAAAAAAGGTTGTCAGGTGGTATCACATGTATCCTCCAAAGATACATTCCACGAGCTTTGTGATTTGAGGCAAATATATTTTATTTAATACTTTAAAAGTCAATAAAATAATTTTTACTTATAGTGTTGGGTTAAACCTTGTCTTTATTTCAACTTTCTAGATATCAATTCTTAAAATACCACGATCGATCTTTTACGCGATACCTATTTTCAGTGGGTGCATGAAAATGTAGCCTGCATGGAAAAAGTTTGGGCCCTGTTGTTAATATTTAACCTAAATATTTTCATAATGTACCAAGACAGTTCCCCATATCAGTGCATTCTGCACCATTTTTCAGCATAGTATGAATCTTCATCGGAAAAAGAAATTATATTATACCCGAGTTGTGGAAGGAAGACTGAAATCTGTACTGCATGTGATGCAATATAAAGACTAAATAATGAAAAGAAACCTCTTTCTATCATGGACTGATTGCAAAAACAAACATACAATGCAAGCTAAGAAACATCTCTCATCAGTTTATAGAGCAGCACTTCCATTGATATCATAGGGTGTGCAGGGTACTGTGTAAACTCTAGTGACTCACTGTCACTTACATGAGTGATCTGTTTCTCTTACATATGCAAAAAGAGAATTAATAGTCTTACATACCATGAAGAATTGACACGTTACATGCAAATGATATTCTCTGTTGCTATTTCTGTCAAAATGATTGAGTTATATCGGAATTATTCAACCTTTAAGACTAACAGAAAGCACTGCCGGCTGGTTACTTTAGTAGTGGGTGGAAAAAGGGTAACCCATATGAACGTAAAGATCTGTCATTTTCTAAAGAAAATCAGATTTCAAATCATTTATATATTCATATAGATATCTGTCGGGACTGATGAGTACACCAAGAAATCCACTAACCAATGGCATTTATATTGCCAAAGGGTGCATAGTGGGCTGCGGTGGGAATTGTGAAGCACAATTACCCAGGATTCAGTTTACCATAGATGTAGAATGACTCAGGCTTTTACACACTTGTAGTAGTTAACCCTATCTGAAACACTTCCCTATAAAACTGACTATAGCTGTGAACCTTTACGTGTTATTGCATTAATATTTATGTTTATATGAGCACTGAATCATAGTTTGGCAACATCTTTTTAAAACAAACTACTCAAACCAACCAATTTGAAGTGCATATATTGAAAAACTAAATTATTTGCATTCTCTTGTAATATTAATAAATTTTTTGTTATTATTTTAGAATTGAATCATTAGCTTGGCCACATGTGTTTTCACGAAACGAGTCATAAGAATTGAGTTTGTGTGTGTGTGAGCTGTTCTAATGCTGTGTGCGTAGCATTATTGCTCTAGTTGACTTGTTTTCCATGTCAATCATTCAGTCCTTTATTCGATTTTCTAATAAAATTGGATGTGTCAAAATGTTTTTTTCTAAAAATGTCCAACTTGTACGGAACGTGCATTTGCATCAATTGCGTTTTTGTATTCACTTTGTACACGATCTACTCACACAAACAATTTCATTAGCTTTGGGTGCACACACACACACACACCATAGGAGCTGCTGCCTATGAATAGTTTCATATGACTGTTTTTCGGTTGCCGTTTCAGAAGGCAGTTGTTTATGTAGACAGCAGACAGTGACGCAGCTCACTAGGTTTTTGGAAAAGAGCCAGTGACTCAGCTCTCAGTTTGTTCCCAAAATTAACATATGCAGTAACTGCACTCCTTCTTAAAGCCACTCTGATGTCACCACACGAAAGGTCACGCTAACCTTCACATTTCCACCAATCAGGTCTGGCGGCTCCTCATCCGTCTCCAAGGCGACGTTGATGGTGGCGAATGGTCGGCTGGCCATCTGCTGCATTTCTCGCAGGAGTTGCTGAGAAAGGGAAGAGGAAAATTATCCAAGTGTTACATTCACACACAAACAAACATGCATACGGCTCTGTGTGCCGTTAAAGCTGAGATCAATATAAAGGTGACAGTGGAAACGGCCTAGCTTGAGGGAGATGCGGGCTGAATGCAAAAGAGAGAAGGCCAGATTGAGACAAGCTTGTGAGCACATAAACACATAAAAGGACCATCTAAGAGGAAGTCATAGAAGAGGAACTGAATTTCTGCAGAGCCTTTTAACTGTCAGAGTCTGAGAGAGAGCGCACAGAGAACAGATCAAACACCTGTTAAGCATAATTGATGCCGCTCTTTGCTTATATCTCAGGAAAATAAGGATGCAATCACTTAAATTGGCATGAATCTTCCAATAAAGGAGGAAAAAAATGAAAAGGTTATATGCAGGTATAGAACATCAGGTAAGTGTCGATATTAAAATTTCAAGAGCTGTGCTCAAAAGCTCTTTTTATTTACAGATATGTCTAGGAACGTCAGTCACCTCTCACAGTACGAGAGGAAAAATTTATATTTATTTATATTAATACTAGTGCTCACTTAGGAAACACAGAAAACAGAAGCCAGTAATTTTTTTCATTTTTCTTCTTTTCAGTGAATGAAAATTTTAGAGGACACATGACTACTTAACTACATCTATTTGTGCACCACAGCTCCACTATAATATTCTATATAAACTTACCTCGGTGTTCTTACTGTTTACTACAACTTAAAAATAATATGTATGATTCATAATTCATTTATTGGAAGAAAGCAGAAATAAAGTATTAGATAAAAAAAAAAGGAAAAATAAAAACATTTGTTCCATCTGCTATTTCCCAGCACAATTCAAGTAGTAAAATTTTTAGGTAATTGTACATTTTTTAGCATTTATAAATATTTAATGCATTATGGTGTATTGTTCCCTATTGCTGTAAAGCAAATTGCTCCCCAAGTAAATTAATGAGAACTTCAAAAGTTCATTATTATTATATTGGCACCTAACTTAAATAAATTATGGTTAGGCTTAGAAAATATTAAAATACAAAAAAAAAAAAAAACACTAAAAGCTATTCTGTCCATCAATTGTGAATGTTTTTAAACACTATTTTTTATGTTCATTTAGAGAAAATAAAAGTGCTGAAAACATGCTTTTAAAACTACATTTTCACTGCGTAAGGTTCCCACATCAAGCATTTTGAAGTTTTGATCATCTCAAATGTCCTCACGGGACTGTTCTCTGATGTTAACAATGATGAAGATGGCAATCTGAATCAGTATGCGTATGTGAGAGACTGAGAAAGATACTGTAGATAGAGAGAGCGATAAGAGCAAAGCAAGCTAAGCAAGCAAACAAACCACACAATTAGAAATCCCCATCGTCTGACCGCCATCCCTCTCAGCAGGAACCACAAGTCATTTTATCTGTGTGTGTGTGTTTGTTGTGTATCTGTCCATCCATTCTTGCATGCTCAACTCACAATAGACAACAGAAAATCTTATCAAGACAGAGAGAGCGAAAGGAACAGAGAAAGAGAGAGAGCACAAGCGCTCCAGGGAGCACAGCAACTGTCACACACATACCCACACGGCCCCATTGCAGCACATCAAAGTGCATATTTACTGATGTGTGCTTTAAACCACCGTCAGGAATATAAGGCATATCCAAAGAGACAGAGCAGAGGGGTAAAGATGGATGTGGAGAAGGGAGAGAAGAGAGAGATCTTTCAATCAACCTTCAGGAGAGAAGCAGTGCTGAATCAGATGGTAAGGTGTAGCCATGCTGAATACTGATCTGAGACAGCCTGTGCGCTGAAACACAAGGACACTCTGATATCAATCCCCACTGCGTTCCTCCCAGCTGGTCTGGATTGGTGGTTTTAAAGGGATTTTTGTCACTTGAAAACCAGCTAGACCAGTTTAAACTGGCTAAGCCCGGGTTTTTTTTTTTTTTTTTTAGCAGACTAGCCTTGAATTGTCCCAAAATTTGTTCTATGTACCACTGGCTCATACAGGCTTTGTACAAACAGGCAGCAAAAATCTGATCTGAACATCTAAGATTAAAAATTGATCTAAACTTTGGCTTCGATAATAAAATAAAATCATTAATCATTGCTAATGAAAATGATAAATTTTGGTTTTATAATTTAAGGTTGATCTCGAGTTTGTTGTAAATAGTTAGGGTTGCAAAGGGGCGGAAAATTTCCGGTAAATTTTTACTTTTCATGGAAATAATAAGAATTATGGAAATTAATGGGAATTTCGGAGAACTAATTGGGAATATATTATTTACAAGCATAAATATAAACAGAAATCATAAGAAAACCTTGCAAAATGTTTTCAACAGATAGA
>JAUCNO010042594.1:0-17309 GCA_032353835.1 Enteromius viviparus | reverse complement strand
AGCAGTAATCAGAGCAAAGGGTGGCTATTTTGAAGAAACTAGAATATAAAAGATGTTTTCAGTTATTTCACCTTTTTACATAACTCCACATGTGTTCTTCATAGTTTTGATGCCTTCAGTGACAATCTACCAATGCAAATGGTCATGAAAATAAAGAAAACACATTGAATGAGAAGGTGTGTCCAAACTTGTACTGTATATATATATATATATACCACCTAGCCCTAATGTGGATTAATGTTCTAAAAACAATTCAGATGTTGATTTTATAGTTCCAAAACCTGACCATTTCTTTCTTTCTTTTTTTTTCCATCTAAAAAGAATAAAACCACCATGGAGTCTTGATAAAAGAAACAGATTGTGTTACTGTGCCTCAAACAGACAGGCTAAATAAGTAGCTTTATCAAGGTGTTGTAATTTCCTGTTGCTAGAATAGTGTAAGAATCAGATCTGTCTGCTCTGTCCTCATGAAACGATCTGTGCTGTACTGTGCTAGAATGGAAAATGGGAGGTAAAGCGAAGGTGAAAAGTTGAAAACCCCCCCACAAAAAATAATGGGAGTACAAAGACTATAAACACATAACTGTCATCTAATGAGATAAAGAGGTATCACCAGACGATGGAAAATATTTTTGATCCTCCCACCATTCAAACTGCCTTTCTGTTTCTATTCCTCTTCACGGTTAAAAAAAGGTTTCTTCCTGTGTGGGTTTCCCTCATAACTAATATTATCTTTCTTGTGTCCTCCTCCTATCAGTACAAGCTATACTTTACATCTATACATTATTACTGTCATAGTAATACCTCGTAAGCCAGTTAAGGAAATGTGTACAGTAAAGAAAGGACAGAGAGATGAAGTTAATGGCTGTATTGTGCAAAAGCGTGTGTTAATGGGCTGCGGGTGCCACGTGCTGATCAACAGGATGGGGCCTCCCCTCTGTGTGGAGAGGGATTCTGTTTGCTCAGACAGTTGCCTGGCAACCTGACGTCATAAGTTTGCAGCAAGGAGATGAAGTGAAAGCGGTTATGGGTTTGTGTGTGTGTATCTGGAGGAGTTTGTGTGCACTGGTGCATTATGTTGATCTGTGTATGTACCAGGCCACAAGACAGACATAATATAAATCTCAAGTACCCTTAGCATAACACAAAAATACATTTTAATTTTAACAACATATTTGATTCTTCTGGAAAAATATATATCCATCAGGGATGCAAGGTATTTAATTTTTGCTGATATCTAAAACTACAATATTTTAAAACTTATTTTGGCCCGATATACAATGCTAATACAGATATATTTGCACACGACTCCTGTGCAGAGATTATAAACAAATTATTTTTTATTTTTGGTTAGTTTTGAGCAAAAACTTTATTGTTTACAGTTTAAATCACTTACAAGCCTGACATAAAAGGCAATGGCAGCTCACAAAACCACCTCTTTAGATCAGACTGCAGCAGGAACATGTAGTACACTGGGACACGGACCATGTTGTCCAGCAAGATGCTGGACATCAGATTCAGTAAACGCTGAACTTATGAGTTATAATCCCTCCAAGTCCCATTAAACAGCATGAGCCTCATTATTCTCCCTCCACTCTCCCCTGTCTAGCAGTGAAGAAATGCATGCACCTTATTCCATTTGCCTCTCTGTCTCCAACTGACACTCCATTATCCTCTAGCCCTGGAGTATTTATACCATTCCCCCACATCCCTTTCTCTGTAGCTATCTATATTAGATCTTTCCCTCCATTTCTTTCTCTTCCTCCCCCACTTTCCTCTAAACTATATCGGCTCTGTCCATGATGCATCTCCTTTTCATGCTGAATTGATGTGACCATCCTGTTACATGTACCTCCTTATTTGACCCTTTCTCAGATCCATTATTTAAGTCTTTCTATGTAACACACTAGTTCGTAAAAGAGTTTGCATCAGCCAGGGGGAATGTGTGAATGATTTTATAATAATGTGGGTGCAAAATAACAGTTTCAGTGTGACAGAGATGTGATGGACTCCTGTACCACCCACGACGGAAAAGAACTTCATGGATCTAAAAGTGAAAATCTAAAACTCAGTGGCCTCCGCAATTATCGGTTAAGCTTTTGATGGGGATACAGTATGACCAACTTTTTCTTAATTTCTGTCCTCCTTAAACCGTCCCTTCCCACTCAACCCCAAACACATAGTTTCCAATAACCGTGTTAATCATACTTGCACTGTTCAGTAAAGTACCATAGGAAATTATTAATGGTAATTAGCAATAAAAATCGACATGCACTTGCCGTCTTCAAGTATTGTCTTGACCTTCCTCCCACTGAATACGGAATATTTTAACAACCTAACTGTGAGCTAATCATATATTCAGTTCCAAATATCTCGCTCATCAGCAGCCTTAATCATCTAAATCAGACAACTGTGGTGTAAACATCACTGGATAATTTATAATTAGTTATTTATGCGCCTTTGTGTTTTAATTAATCAGTGTCTAAAATAACTGTAAGTCATAAGTAAACCATGCACAAAATACACTGACACAATGTCCAAAAGCAGTCCTTTGACAAATTTACATCTCACAATAGTAAGTAAATTAGTGAGATGCTCGTGCAGAAATGTACGCAATAGTAAAGAACTCAAAGCTAAGTACAGCTGCAATATTTTATGAAATTATCCAGATCTGCAAGCCTTTCAGTCCACACTTGACACTTTAACTGCGACCTGCTTTTCCACTAGGAGGTTTCTAAACAACATTACAGTAAGAGATATTCTTATTTGTGGTTCTGTGCCTGAGAACATAGACGGACATCTAAAAATGATGGAAACAGCAACAGTTTTATTCTTTTTTTCATATACACAATGAAATCTGGTGTTAGCCAGCTAGCTAGTTTTGCTTTGTAGTGGATCAATGCGCCAGCGAGTAACTGTCTGCAGCTGTGTCTGTTTCACACACACACAACCACATTTGTTTCACATCATAGTGAAGCCCTCGCTTTGACTTTTATTGTGCTTACTCTAAACTGCTACTATGGACTAACAATAAACAAACCCTAACCTTATTTTTGTCATCTGAAAATATTTGGCTACTTCTACAAAACAGATGGCATTTGTGTCTCTAATATACATATGCATTCAAATGTAATATTAATAGATACAGATATTTTTATTAACCAAATTATATTGAAAAAAAAAATTAGCATTTTTTCCTTATTGTTTCTATGCACACACAGACAGACAGACATAAACAACAATAATAATATAGTGAAATAGAATTTAATTTTTAAATTAAATATGCAATTATTTAAATTATATGCTCTTTCAGAAATCTTTCTAATATGCTGATTTGTGCTCATATTTTATTTAAAAAGGTTGTTTTGTGGAATATATGTATTTTTGTGTTGTTGTTTTTTTTACATGAATCTGATGCAAAAAAGGGAAAACAACTGACTTGAATCTTTTAAATGACTGTGCATTTCCTAAAATATGGCACAATGCACTCATTTCCACTTAAATAGGCTAAATTATTTATTTTGTGCTGCAGGTTCTTCACCTATTACAATTACACAAGCACACAAAACTAATAATTCATTGCCTACAATTCAATTAGAATATTTTGTATATATCATCTGAGTATGACCACTGCACTAGTCTCCTGAACCACAGTGTGGAGGAACACAACCAAATTAGGACAGTAATTCTGTAAGAGATAATGAGAGAGGGAGAGGTGCACTGCTGTCCAGCCATGGCAGTATCACCCGTCTCCAGAGGGACAGTGGACAGGCTCACACCGAGAGCTGATACGCAGGAGAATAAGACACAGGCCGTGATGAATGAAGAACCTGCGAAAAGTGGCAGGCTGAACAGCTGAGAGCGGAAGGTTAGTGAGAGACACAGATAAACCAAAATCCAAACTTTCATAAACATTATGAATTAAACGGCAAGGCTGGGCCGCAGGGGTTGCAGTCAGTCCAGTCAGAACCAACGGCAATGCTGCCATGCGAACCCATCACTGCTCATCAGGCAGTTTTGCTAAGCCACAGGCAGCTGCTTGTCACAGCTTGAAGTATGATAAGGTATGGTGTAATATTTTTGTCTCAACTTCTCCACAGATAGTCTCTGCGGTCTGGCGTGCAGCCGACAGAAAGAGCTCTGACAAAGTGGATGAGAGTGGCAGCTAAAGATGTCATATTATCAAACTTAGGGAAGAGGCTGGAAGAGACCTGATATGCCCATTTCAAAGACGTCGAAGACTTGCCCCTCTCTCATAACACCCCCAGTCAAAAATAGAGAAAAAGGCACAAAAAAAAGAGAGAAAAAAGGCAAACTTCAACACTAGTGTTGGGTTGTGGATGGTCAACTTGATAATATCTGTGCTTACAAAAACATTTATATATATATATTTTCTGTTCCAAGCAGTAAATATTTATTTCACCCATTAGGTTACAATATTCACACTGTGTGTGTAAGAACCGAAGGTGTCAGAGTTACGACATTGAGTCTTTTTGTTGTGTATAGCTGCTGAAAGCAGTACAAAACAGAAAATGTATTATTTATGAACCTGTGGTAATTTGCAAGAGGTTTTTAATCAACAACATAAACATGCGTTTTGCTTGTAATAGTCAATACCACACACTCAACAGTCATTTTACAACCCGGCCTGTGATGCTCTATCCATATTAACTTCATAATTCAATTCTCTCTACACAGTTATGAATACATTATTTTAAATTCCTAATATACTTTAAGTGTACTTATAACTATTTTAAGAACCTCTTATCTAATCATACAACATCCGTTTCTATAAGCTATGACTAATAAAGAAAATACAGTATTTTTATTTTATTTAATGTGTCACAAGAAACTTAACCATAATGCAAAAGCTGGTGGTGGAAAACTGGAGGACTGTTTATTTACTGCGATAATATTTATGAATATTTTGAATTAACTTTTATTAGTATATTTCCAGTTTTCACTTTCATTGCTATTTTTTGTATATATTTATATTAAACTTTAATTCATTTTTATTTTGTTTCGGTTTCAGTCATTTTAGTACTTTAGTGAGCTGGCAGGTCAATTTTTGTTTTTTATATTTATGTAACATTAATATTTAACTTAAATATTTTAAAAAAGTAGTTTTTTTTTTTTTTTTTAATTAACAATAGCAACACCTAACATATACGCTTTACCTAATATCCATATCCATTTTACCCTATACATTTACCCTTAAAAAGAAAACACTCATTTGAATTTCTATGTACATCAATCCATTTTCATAATCTCACAGGGCCCCACAAACCCAGGTACGTTTTAAATGTATGGCCTCAGAAAGAACAGTGGAACAAATCAGTAAGAGAAGAAATAGCCAAACATCTCACAAACGCTAAAACATACAACTTGAGCAGAAACATCATCTGATCGCTGGATGCACTGAGGGCATTATGTATGGATCTTCTTCAGGGTCTGTATGGTTATTGCTGTCTGAGTAAAGATTAATTGTTTCCTATTGATTTCACAGAAGCAGAATCAGCGTAGCATGTCCAGGCCTAAAGAGGAGACGTGAGCATTTAACCAGCATCTCTAAAGACAACGCTGTGCTCACTCCATGGCTGTTAGGCCTATCTGATGCATTTACATGACAAGCCTTTTAGAGTTTTCTTTTCTCACGTCAAACACAAATCGATGACTCTCTAAGTGCGAGCAGCCACAAAGAAATCTTTATGATGTTCTTACTGTAATTACTTATAGCTGCATTTACCACTTACGCATTAGTAAAGTGTTTGACTGAACTGAGATTTAGCAAAATATCCTTAATGGTCCAAAACAATGTAATGGATGGTGAAACACTACAAGGAAAGATTACTGCTGAAATTCAACAATGCTAAATGGGCATGCAGAAAACACAAATACCCTATTATTTAGGCACGTAGGTTTCTTTGCAGCTGAATCAATCTAAACAGTTTCTTTATGAAACACTTTTCTCTGTAAAAGTCTATAAAGTACTGTATAGGCCTACACATAATAACACAAAAACACTATTTAAAAATGGTAGCATGCAATGTCCAATTATCTTTTTTATCTCATACGTGCCGTAAAGTATAGCAAAGAGTAGAGAATAAATTTAGCATTTTACCATTCCTTAAGTGACTCGCTGAACTGAAAAAACATGAGCAATCTTTTCCTCCTTCTCTCTTTCTCTCTCTCTCTCGCGCTCTTCTCCTGGGGCCTACATGCTTAAAAAAATCCTGGGAGTATTTACAGAGGGGTTGGATGTCATGGCAACAGGAGGGTTTGGTTCGAAATTGCAATGCAATGACATGGAAAAGCCAGGCAAGACCTGCTCTGATTCCCAGCTAAAGGGAAACTTACTGACCTTCAATCCGGTCTGAATGTCTGTTAATGTAACTGATCATCTACAACAGAGCGCCAATAAAAGTGACAGAGCAAAGGTGGAAAAGAGCTAAATTAGCCTCCTCACATATTTTCACATTAAATAGAATTCTAAACTAAATACATTTCAAACAACACTATATATTTATAAATGCATTTTTTTTCATATTCAATGCATAAATAATGTATGAGATTATATAAAATAAAAGCAATTTATATTATGTAGCTAATATCGTGTATAATCAATATTATACAATTTCCATATTATCATTATTATTACAACTTACATAACATATGAAAAATATTTTTAAAGAATTATAGAAAAATATATAACTACATTCACACGAAATGTGTTACATTTATTGGTCAGGGTCAGAGGTCCAGTTTTCGATATTAGCAAACTATTAACAATGACTTTTGCATTGATAATATATTCTGCTTATTAATAGTTAGTAAGGAAGTTGTTAAGTTTAGATTAGGCTTAATTAGGGATGTAGAATATTGCAATGCAGAACATGTGCTTTATAAGCACTAATAAA
Organism: Enteromius viviparus; assembly: GCA_032353835.1. Taxonomy (NCBI): domain Eukaryota; kingdom Metazoa; phylum Chordata; class Actinopteri; order Cypriniformes; family Cyprinidae; genus Enteromius; species Enteromius viviparus. The sequence goes on along the minus strand of JAUCNO010042594.1, from coordinate 10,392 downwards.
CAGCCATATGTTAACAGGCATGCCAATAAGCAATGAGTTAACAGTGAGAATTGGTCCGTATACACTGTTAAACGTGCTACAACCAAATTAAGTTGCTACAATCTACTTTAAATAGTTGTAGTCTAGTTAATTTTATTTGTTTTATACTAAAAAGTAGCAATACACTTCATCTTTACTTAAAATGTATCAGTTTTTATATAACTATATATTTTAAATAAAATTAATGCAATTTATAAGGGTAGTTATTTGAATTGTAATTGTTGTGTGAAATAAATGTTATAAAAGTGAGTTGACTTACACAATTTTATTAGATTTATTAATATTTTAAAATAATTAAGTTGGCATTATCCCTTTTTCACTGGGCGGGACTTTCCCAGACAGATGCAACATATCTTCCTCTGCAGGTCAACTGTTTGTTCTCTGCAGCACGTCTGAATTTCGGGAACTGATTAACACGGTAAGTTAAGCAAATTTAACTGAATAATTGGTAATGGAAACTTTAGGTTTGCAAATTGTACTGTGCCTAGCTATCCTGCTAATTGAGCTAAGTTGGCTGGACATTGCCAAGCAGTGTAACCGTTAGTCTTGTAGGCAATGATCAGCAGATTAAATGTAGGATCAAATGCAATTGAGCCTTCGGGCAATAGTTGTGCTGGCAAATAAGTGGAAGTGAGCCGTTGTGTTTTATGGGCAGTATAGGAAAAATAAAACCGTGGCTTTCTCACTAGTTCCAATGGTCATTCTTGCATTTTTCATAATTAAAAATAACTTTATAGGCTAATGAATATGTATACATTGACACTGTCCATGATTTTCATCTGATTGAAAACTAATTTGTATCCAAAACTCGTTTAAAACCAGAGAAAAAACAAACATATCACATCTCTAACTAACTAACTAAGACGGTATCCTTCTTTTTACAGATCTGTGAAGAGTTCCTGAGAATCAGTGGCTTTTCAACACACAAGTAGGAACTGTTGGTCACAGTTGTTTTTGTTGTTGTTGTTTTTTTGTTATTATGTACATGTGTGGCCACATTTATTGGCTGTTTTTGTAGTCACTGTTTAAAGTGATATTGGTTGACATTGAATAAAGGTTATTGTAATTGAATTGAATTGAGTTTGTTATTGTTATTGACAAAGTCTGTTTATGGAAAGTTAATCTCTGTAGTGCTTAAAACTACACATATCATTAGATACATTTTATTAATAAAATAAAGTTCATAAAACCTAATTAAAATGAGTACAGGTTATTTGTAGTAACACATACTGTAAATAAGTTAAATGTACCAAATAAAATAGGCTAATACCAATACTTAACTTATTTAGTTGTGTTTTTAAATTAAGTAATAACTTGTAAAGTAAGTAATGTTACAGTGTTTATTATACTTAAAAAGGCTGCAAGTTGCCTCAACTTAAAATGTCCAATGCAGCCACTTGCCTCATTTTTTTATGAGTTAGATCTAAGTATCACTTTTTACAGTGCACATGATGTCATTTACTGCTGATTACAGAAATGGCTTTACATATTGTAAATAGGAATGCACAATAATTATCTGCCAATATGCCAGTAATGACACACATGAATAAATGATGTTTTACCTGGTCTCTGTAGTAGTTCTCCATGGCCTCAATCTCATTTTTGTATTTGCGGTAATTCTCCTGACGCAGTTCTTTAGTATATGCATGCTGCTCTCTCAGATGGGCCTTTTGCAGTTCCAATCCTTCTTCAAAAATCTGCTTAAGCTTCTGAATAAACACACAAAACAAAATGTGCATATGTCTAAATAGGTAAAGGGGTCATATGTTGGTCTTAAAAAGAACATTATTTTGTGTATTTGGTGTAATGCAATGTGTTTATGTGGTTTAAGGTGCATGAACACATTATTGTCCACATACTTTACATTTTTGTTTTTCCTCTTTGCCCTGCCTCCTAAAACGGGTCGATATGTGCAAAGCTCATCATTCTAAAACAGTGAGGTGTGCTCTGATTAGCCAGCTACCCAATTCACTTTTATGGACCAAATACAGCAAAAATGTGGCGGAAATGTTACGCTTCTTACTATAATATGACACTGTGTACCGCCGCTATCATACTAAAGCAATAAAACACATAACAAATGAGGCATTTGTTGCATCCAGAGGGAACATAATTACTGATTATTATTTAGTACTGTCTTTTTACCCATCGCATTGCAGTGCCGCTTGTAAGCATAACACCATGTCTGCATTCTTGATCGTTGAAATGACAAGCACTCCACTGCCCAAAATTCAAGTTTGAATAGTAACTAGTTCTTTTAATAAGAAAACATAACTTTGTGAATTACACTGTCCTGGCAGAGTTAGAATTGATCTACATTATAGTTGTAACGTTATGGGTTCGCGTAGTGTAAAGGCGAGACACGAGGCAAGGACGAGGAAGATTAGAAATGCTTACAATTTTAATCAAACAAAACGCTGACGGGGCAGCAAAACAAGGAACACTCACGCGAGACGGAAAAACATCACTTTAACACCAGATAACTAGAACTCAAAAGGACAGACTTAAATAGCAAACTAATTACATGATAACTGACAACACCTGGGGAGACAATGACAAGTTAAGGACCAGGGCGGGGTTACAGATGACAGTGGAACACGAGGAAAAAGGAAAATAAACACAGATCACATGGACAGAACCGAAAACAAGAACACATAACAATCAGGAACGCCTGGAGGCGTAACAATAGTCTTTGTGCATAGGCTACTCTCAAGGTTTTAGGAGCCCATCCTTCATAATTGCGCTGGACACACTAATATTTGAGTTAAACTTTTCTGGAACAGTGTTGTGAATACAAATTGACACAGTGCGTCCAGCAACCGGTATAAACACTACAGTGAGAATAGTAGTTCCGCCTTCTTTCTTTAAGCAAACATTTAAGCCCTGTTATGAAAACTTCCCCACTTGTGCTGTACAAGTTGTGTTGTACAAGTTGATTTTGAGACTTTAGTCTTTGAAACTTTACAGTTCCCTGTCGATAATTTACTCGTACTGCGTTTGCTATGGGAAATACTTCTTAATATATCCTCCTAACTCAAGCATATTCAATCACGCAGTGAAACTGCAACGGCCATTGGTCGCTTGCAGTGGTTTAGATTAAACAAATCTGCAGGGCACCATGTTAGAGCGACCAATAGATGTCACTCACACCGAAGCCGGCCAGATTGGGCGGGGCCAGCACGTATATGTGGTGGCACCTACACCGGCAAAGTTAGATTCTTAATAATAATAATAATAATAATAATTTTTATTTATATAGCACCTTTCCAGAGCTCAAGGACACTTTACAATGAACGTAACAAAGAAAAGATAATCAAATCAGACATTAAATGAAGAAAAAAAAAAGCATACAAGAAGTTAAGTATAACAATCTGGAAGTACAAAATAAGACATGAGAGGCACATTCAAACGACAAGTAGATTAGACAGAGCGGTCAGTGTAACGACTCAGAGGTGTAACATTCAGCAAACAGATGAGTTTTAAGTAAGGCAGAAGTAGATGTTTTGATGTGAGAGCCAACGATCTCACAGGTGAAACTGGTAGAAATGTTGCTGGTGAGGGCTGGGGTTCAGTTTTGTCCATATTAAGTTTCAGAAAGTTTACGTTTAGCCATTCTTTAATGTCCACCACACAAGCAGAGATTTTTTCAATTTGGGCTGTTGGAGTAGGTTTACAGGTGGAATAGAGTTGAATATTATCGGCATAAAAATTATATTCGAGACTATGACGTTGTAAGAGACCAAGAGGCATTATGTAAAGTATAAATAATAATGGGCCAAGAACAGATCCCTGGGGAACACCTAAATCATTTACTACCTTTACGAGTGCAGTTTCAGTACTAAGGAAAGGGCAAAACCAGATTGAAAAGGGTCAAAAAGATTTTTATCAACTAGAAAAGACTGGAGTTGGGCAGCAACAATGCTTTCCAGTAATTTAGCTATGAATGGTCAATTAGAAATTGGACAATAGTTGGATAAAATTGAGGGGTCATGGTTGGGTTTCTTGAGCACAGGTGTAACTGCAGTGTCAGAGGAAATGAAGCAGAGGTAATAGATGCATTGATGAAATGAGAGATAGGTGTAGAGATGGCAGAGTGGCAAAGTTTCAGGAGAGAAGTAGGAGCCGGATCAAGGTGACAGGATAAGGAGTTGGATTTTAATATTAGCTTAGAAACAGAGTCTGGGGTTGTCAGAGAAAAACAGGACAGACACTGACTGGACAGATTTGAAGGATGGCTGAGCTCTGTATCAGTAGAGAAATGCTGGTGGACAGAATTAGTCTTTTCAAGTAATCTAGAAATGAGCAGCAAATCTCATTAGAGGCTAGGGCATCCTGATGTGGGGGGTTAGTAAGTTTATTTATTGTATTAAATAATGCTTTTGACCTGTTGCTTGATTTATTAATTGTAGCAGAGACAGCAAATTGAGAGCGGATTAATAAGATTTTAGATGATCAACAAAAGCTAAATAGTGAATAATAAGACCAGTTTTTTTGTAAAGTCGTTCAAGCCGTCTACCAGTAGCCTTAAGAATATGGAGCTCATGGGTATACCAAGGAGAAGAGTGGGAAGCAGGGACATTTCTCTTGTTAATAGGGGCATACTGCTGTAGAATTTCAGAAATTACAAAATTGTAATTGGATAGTATTACGGTTTAGTGAATGAGGACGTATCATATCGATCACAAGTGCAATATGGAGTACCTCAAGGCCCATGTTTCTAGCATCTGTAAAACTGCATTTTTCCATCTTAAGAACATATCTAAATTGCGTCCTATGCTCTCAAACCTCAAATGCAGAAATGTTAATTCATGCGTTTATGACTTCGAGGTTAGATTATTGTAATGCTTTGCTGGGTGCATTACTCTTTACTCTGTCTTACACATAACACACTGATACACATTTAATAATCAAATCCGTTAAAAGATTGTTAGGCTGCATTAATTTGATCAGCCGGTACCGGGAACACTCCCCTTAACACACGATGTACTTATTACATCGTAAAAAGAATGGCCTCCACGCTAATATTAGTCTGTCTCTCTCTTATTCTGTTCCTCAGTCCCTATCCAGATCAGATGGTGTACCAGCACAAAGAGATGATCTTCATCAACACCTAGATGAGCTCCGTGGAGAGATCGTCGGATCCAGATACACACATAACCACACACTATAAGTCCTTACACAATCCAACGTGTTCAAAATTGAACTGTTGGGGTAACCTGATTTCTAGTATTTATCGTCGTCTTGACTACAGAGTGCATTTCACATATAAATTTTAATTCTCGTCATTATACATTATCATTACTCTGTTGTTCTATTGGATAATGTTCAGTGCTTTGCTACAATCTGTATTGTTAAAAGCGCTATATCAATAAAAGTGACTTGACTAGTATCACAGACGGAGAAGGAATATCAATGACATCAGAGAGGTTCGAAGAGACAATAGAACTAGAATTATAAAGTATCAATAGCTTCATGTTGCAGTATGATTTAACAGTCTTAAGACATTTCAAATGTATAGGCAGATTGAGGCTAAAATCAAGAAGTTTATGGTCAGAAATACCAGTGTCAAAAGTAGAAATGGGAGTGATATCACCCCTTGATGTACATATTAGACCAAGGGTGTGACCGTGAGTATGGGTAGGAATGTTAACATGCTGTGTCAAATTGAAACATTCAGAAACAGACAATATTTGGGTAGTAATAGAGCAGACTGTATCAACATGAATACTGAAGTCACCAAGCAAAAGAATAGGAGATGAGCAGGCAAGGGTTAACAGTTCACTGAGTTCAGAAAAAAAGTTGGACAGAGCTTTAGGAGGGCGATAGAGCAAGATAATTGTGAGACAGTTATTTTTTAATACCATATATTCAAATTCATTGGTGTTGTAAAAATCCAGTTGTTTCAGTTGAAGATTTTCTCGGTAAATAACAGCAAGACCACCCTCTTTGCCTGTCAATCGAGGTCGGGCGAGATATTTATATCCAATAGGTGAGAGAAGATTTAATTGAAGAAAATCAGCCGGAGCTTGCCAAGTTTCAGTGAGGAGAAAGATGCCAAGCCTATTGTCAGTAATAATTTCATTGAGATAAGGGGCTTTGTCTGAAATTGACCAACAGTTCAGAAATGTAAAGTTGTTTGGGAATAAACGATCTATAGTTAGACTAGATACATGGAAGGGCACCGGGCTTAGAGCAAAAGGTACTCCTGAACACGTGCCATGAGCGGTGAATATACCGTAGGCACCTGAGAATCCCTAGACTCCGGCAATGTTTATACGTCATAGAATCAAGACACGGATGGCAATTCAAGGCCATTATTGCGATGGTAAATATCCAAAATCCATTACAGAAGTGAGATGCAGAAAGAAGCAAAAAAAGAGGAGAAAAAAAAAGAGAAAAAGCTAAACTTTTGTCCGAGACATTATAGAATTGAGCAGGCAACTACACCGTCTGGTATAAGGCATCTGATAGGGCCTTTCTAACATTTTCCGCTCCCCAGCGAGGAGGAAGTCTTCTAACAAGGTAAGACCTAAGCTTCTTACAGCGAGTGAACTCATACATTACTGTCTGGTCTCCCCACACAGAATGTAATGCTCTCGCAAGGGCACGAGTATCACTTCACACTTGCTATGTCTTTGCTCTGCCGGTTTATGCAGGAATAAATAAGCCATTTCGACAAAATAATAAGCCATTTCAACAAAATATGTTGACATAGGAACACTCCTAACTCAGCAAAATCAGGACGTGCCGAGCCACGAATGCTCGCTGCCTCTCTCATGCTCTCCCCTTTCTGTTGAGAGCTGTGTGAATTCCGCAGCTGAGAATGAGTATGATTAATGAACTATGCAGACATAACTCCCCACCTTGATGTGTGTTTCATGTGAGGATTACCGCACCTCGTTCGAGCTGCGCGATCCATATAAGTGCTCTGGAAAAAGAGCCCGGACGAACAGGATGTTCGCAGTATAGACACGCGCGTTCACTGACTGACTCATCTCTCACGTGCTCATGTTCTCCCTCTCAAGCTGAGAACGGCATTCTTCATTGAGATTTCATCACTTCATTGTTTGAGTGAATTGTGCAGATACAATCCACTTTATCAGTGTGTGCTTCATGTGAGGATCAGTGCGCACAATCCTTAAACGCTCTGAAAAAAGGGCGCAAGCTTGTTCTCTTACGCTCTCATGCCCTCCCCATTCAAGGTGAAGGCTATGTATTCGCAGCTGAGATGGAGCATGTTAAGTGAATTTATACAGACAACAGAGATGTCAGTCAGCCCCTGCTCTCTTATTTCTCTCCTTTCATTCTTCGGAGGAAGAAAGCATAACTTTGCTAGTTTGAGCTATCAAGGCTGGGTGATATTCATGCAGCGGGGCTTGCTCTCTCTTATGCGCTCATGGCCCACCTTCCATCCCTCCATCTTATGTGTCTGCATCATTGCTTCCTCTCAAAGCAAAAACACGATAAAACGATAAAGCGCTCCATATAATAAACCCCCCCTTCGGCAGAATGCCTGGAAAGCCATTCCCGGGGCTTCAAATTGGATTAAAAGGACAATAAAAAGACGGCTATGCCCTCCAGTTGCGAACTGCACAGCTTATGTGCTGCGGACCAAAAGTGAAGGCACTGCACTTAAAGGGGTGAGGCACATTTGTCCCCCCAAGCAGTACCTTTTAGTCACCAAGCGAGATGGCAGTCTGAGACATATACTCGACCTGAGACGTCTGAATAGCGCTCTAAAAGTACGGCGCTTCAGAATGATAACTCTAAAACCATCCTCTCGCAGATACAGCCAGGAGACTGGCTGCTTTCACTGGGCCTGAAAGATAAGTACTTCATGTACAAATAGGTCCTCATCACAGGCCATTCTTTAGATTCGCCTTCGAGGGGATCGCATATCAACACACGGTCCTTCCCTCTGGTCTCTTCCTAGTCCCCGTACTTTTACGAAATGCATGAACACGGCGCAATCCTCTCTGAGAATAATGGGAATACGTGTCGTGAATTATCTCGCTGATTGGCTTATTATGGCAAAATCGCGAGCAAATTTCGCGAAGAGCAGGCTGATGCCCAGTCGTCAAATAGATTTCCGGGGCACAGTCATGCACTCATACACTCATAGCGAATGAAAGCGGCTATTTACAGGAGCTCGAGCATAGTAAGATGCACGTCCTCCTTCAAAACGCAACCCTCGCTCACTGAAAGCTTTTCAGAAAATGCTGGGTTTTAACATCAGCAGCCTCAGCAGGTGATGCAGCTCGACCTCTTACACATGCAGCCTCTGCAATACTGGCTGAAAGCATGGGTACTGCCAGTCTCGGCGTCTTGGGCACCTGTGGCTTCAGGTGAACACAGCCTGCACCGCAGCGCTGTGCTTATGGAAAAGCACCCAGTGTCTGCAAAAAGAAATTCCCCTCTATGTGGTCAACAGGAGGAGAGTGCTTGTGACAGACGCCTCCAAGACAGGTTGGGGCGGGTTACACGAAGGCTCTCCGTGGTCAGAGGGAGACAACAGCCTGCACATCCTCTGTCTGGAAATGATTACAGTATGTCATGCGTGTCTTCCTGCCACAACTGAGGGACAGTAACGTTTGCTTCGCTCAGACAGTATGACAGTAGTATCATACATAAATCACCAAGGAGGCCTATAATCGAAACGCCTCTTCAGATTAGCAGCGTGCCTCCTGAAGTGGGCCCTGCAGAATTTTTGCTCGATAAGAGCGACTCACATTCCAGGCATTCTGAACCAGGGTGCAGGTATGCTGTCAAGAGAAAAAGTCAGTCCAGAAGAATGGACACTTCACCCCCGAACGACCCAGTTAATCTGGCAGACGTTTGGTAGAGCGGAAATAGATATTTTTGCCTCAGAAAGCAATACTCGCTACCCAGCATATTTCACGAGGGAGATGGATGCACTGGCCCAGGACCGGCCCAGCCTTTCCCTCTATGCATTTCCCCGATGGACCTGATACCTCAGGTCATCAGCTGTGTCAGGGAGGAAGGTCACAGACTCCTGGTAGCCCCCTTCTGGGGGAACCAGCCGTGAATAGCGGACCTACATTTGATGCAGACAGCAGCACCTCGTGGCCCATTCCCCAAAGACGAGATCTTCTTTTTTTTAGGGCACGATTTGGCACCCACAGCCCGAGCTGTGGGCTCTCCATATGTGGCCACTCAGCGGGAGCCTGTCTGCCTCCCAGAGGCATGTACTAAACACCATTTCACAGGCTAGGGCCCCATCTACAAGACACATTTACGCTATGAAATGGGCAGTTTGGTGCGCAGAGCGCAGTGAAAACCCCTCTACAGATCTGCCCATTCAAAATTCATTCAAAAAGACATGATCATGTGTTTCAATTCTGCATGAATATTCTCAAACATTATGACCCTGCATTCTATGTGTGATAAGTGATTGTTTTCATATTACTATCAAATCTAAAATACATGTTTGTGTTGAAGTAAAAAAAAAAAGGATGAATACGCCTTTCCTATACCTTTTTGCACAGTTACACATTACAACGTTTTATCTTCAAAACAAAATTAAAACATTATACATTTCAACATATTAAAGCAACATCAAATGAAGCATCAGAACATTGATTGACATCACGCACAGACCTTGTGCCAACAGAGAAAAACCTAGCTTTATATATCCTAAAAGAAATACATAGGCCCATATTCCAATTATATTTTTTTAATAAAATAATGAATTAACAAAACGAAGGAAAAACTACACCAAACAGCAGCTTCTCTGAAGAATTTTAGTTCATTTTTGAAACGCACTCTTCAGAAAGCGGCTTGATCGGGAAAACTATCTGACTGTTAATCTAACAATAACTCGCTGCACTTCACTGAACTGCTTTTTATATTTAATTATTTGTTGTTGTTTTTTTGGACATGAATGCTTTTGTTTAGATAAAATGTAATGCATTGTTTGTTTCTTCTAAGATACTTCTTAATTTTTTTTTTTTTTAAATCTTGCCTAAAATAAAATCAATGTAGCATGATAAGGCCATATAGATCTTAATCACAGCAAGCATAATCATATTATCATACAGGGCCATGCAGAGACGTTCAGAGGGGCGGATACCCAATGTTACAAATAAAGGCAATTACTAAGCAGATAGAAAGTCACTTATTGGTTTCTTAGTTCATCTCTTCTTTAGCATTCATCAACATATATTAACTATATAAGCACAAGACTTAAACAGCCAAATCATAAGAGTCGAACAGCCCAATAACGAAATTGCATTGCAATATTAACAAGTCACTCCTCTACACACCTCTCTCCGTGATGGTAACCCTTAAAACGTTTTTATAAAATGGCTGCAAATGAACCAAACTCACCCAAAC
>JAUCNO010042411.1:0-17330 GCA_032353835.1 Enteromius viviparus | reverse complement strand
AGTATAAGTCAGGCTTATTTCAGTTAGTCTGACTTATTGCCAGTTAATTTGTATTAAAATAAGTCAGACTATCTGCCAAAAGCCTGGCTTATTTGGTAAAATTGTTTAATGCCTCAGGTCACGGAGAGCACATGGGGAAATGACAATAAACACAGCGCTGGGGCGTTACAGTACCATTGTTGTTGTTTTTTATTCTCATTATTGGAATTTTCCGTATGTGCATCTTCATATTTGTATATTTTATTTAGGTTTTCTTATTATTATTAAAGTTGTTTCTTATTGTTATAATATAGAACATATTACAGTAAACAAGTATTGTCTTGCATTTAAATAAGCATATATTTTAAAGCAGTACAGCTTTTGTGAAAATAATTACAACAGTAATGCAAAAACTACCAAATTGTGCATAATTGCAACAATTAATCGCAACATATAATCATTTCAGTTAATAGTGCACCGTCAATCACGTGTAATTTGCATGATTCTTGCTGTACATAGCCACCACTATTAATCTACTCCTAAATTCAATGGAGAATTTTTTTATTTTTTTGTAAAGCTGCTTTGCAACTAGAATAAACTAACTGAACTAGAATTGAATTAATAATAATTCTCTGTTGTTCTCTTAATTCCGGGGTGAAATATGACTAAAACCAGTTCAATCGTGTGAACTTTGTGTTAAGACATACACTGCATATCAAACAGTCAAAACAAGTTTTACACAAGGCTCATGTCCTATCCTGAACCGTCACTCCTTTTCTCCCCATCTCTTAAGAGAACCACAAGCACAATTTGGTTTGTCTTGCTGATGCATGTGCTGGTTTTGTTACAGAGGTCTATGGTCCAGAGTTGAACTGAGACCATGAAGGGCTTGGAGATGCTGCTGTTGCCTCTGCTGCTTATTTTGAAAGGTAACAACAACTTCTGAATCGAACATGCTGTTTCTATGCATCCTTTGGAAAAAGATGATATCACTATGATACACATGGTTTATTTTATTAACTGAATTACCTGTGCTCTTCTTACTTTCTCTGAACAGATGTAAGTGCTCAGTGGAATGTGTGGATGCCCAGAGACATTTCAGCCATGACAAACTCCTGTGTGGTTATACCCTGTTCATTCACATACCCCTCCGGCGTCAGGCCTTACAGAGGGGTCCATGGGATCTGGTATTTCGGCCACCCCTACCCTCAGCTTTTCCCCCCAGTGGTGTACAAGTCACGCACAGATATTGTTCATGAAAGTTACAAGGGACGGACCAAGCTTCTTGGTGACTTAACGCAAAAAAACTGCACTCTGCTGATAAATAATGTTGGCTTGGAACATACTGGGAGGTATTACTTCAGGGCAGACCTGGGTGGTGCAAACATCTACACTTATCCTGACTTCACAAAATTACAGATTTTGGGTAAGGCCAGTTTTAATTAATAATTTTTGATGCGTCTTCCAGCAATATCTGAAAATCTTTGATATATCCAAACCTGTTATCATTTATTCACCCTCATGTTGTTCCAAAACTATATGACTTTCTTTTGTATAACTGTATGAAAAGAAGATATTTGAAATGTTTCAGTATTATTAGTCCATATAATTAAAGTCAATGACATTCAGTGTTGTGGCTTTCACTGTATGAACAGTATTGAGTTCCACAGAAGAAAGAAATTCATTAAGGTGTAGAATGACATGAAGGTGAGTACATGACAGTCAATTAAAATAATTTATGTATTATTTTTCTCCATTAGGACAATTAGTTTTAAAAACATCTTAAGAATAAATTTTTTTTTAGTCTGCTTATGGAAAATTTTGTTGGTCTAGCATTTGAAGTCAACATGAAACGGCATTTTCAACCACAATCAATTTACAGTACTTTCATAATAAGACGTGTTTCTGGATCAAACAGCATATTCAATACGCAGGGCGGGACTTTGGATTATAAAAATGAGCATTCTATGGAAGAATGGAGCCAGACCTGAATACAAAATTGTTAAAACAATTAATAAATGGCTATTTTGCTTAATGAAAAATGGACATTGAAACCAAAATGCATGTAAAAATGTACTGTTTCGACTTAATATTGACATTTAATATCTCTTCCTCCTCTAGATCAGCCCAACATTGATGTTCCAGAAGAGATTGTTAGTGACCAAAGCCTGGACTTGACCTGTTATGTCCCAGACAATTGTCCAGACATGAGTCCACAGATCCACTGGATGTACACAGACTACCTGCCTGACCCTGTTTTTACCCCAGACAATGTTGAGGACAGCAACACCGCGGTACTGTCCAGCACCCTTACCTTCACACCCAAACCCATGCACAATGGCCAGCTGCTGGGCTGCCGGGTTCATTACGAAAACACCACCTTTATTTACGAACGCCTCATTTCATTGGACATCAAGTGTGAGTTCCACCAAATCCCTATTCTGTAATTGCATGTTAATCACAGAGACAATATCTACTGACTTATCCTCTTATCTGTAGACGCCCCTCGAACTGTGTGGGTGAATGTGTCTCAAGAGGTAATGGAGGGAAGCTCTGTGGTCCTGCACTGTGATGTGGACAGTAATCCAGCCCCCACAATAACCTGGTTTTTTGGAGACAAGGAGCTGATGTCGGAAGTTGCCTCAAACTCTTCGCTGCCTCTGGACAACCTGAGCCCAGAGGAGGAAGGTGTCTATACCTGCGTTGGTGACAATGGCTACGGCAGCATGAACACATCCATGTATCTGGCAGTAAATTGTAAGTAAAATGCATTCTTGTGTATTGCAATATAAACTATTAAACACCACTGTAAGCAACACTTAAGGGAATGGGGATGATATTGGAAGCATTTTTTGATTTAGTATAAGTGATATGCTAGAATTTGAATATTCTTCTTTTCCTCATTCTTCTTGATTTCCACTCAAACTGGAAGATCCTCCACGGGAGCCATGGATCAATGAATCTTTAACGTTGTTGGAAGGATCGTCAGTTTCTCTACAGTGCAAAAGCAAAGGAAACCCAATGCCCACGTTGACCTGGCTGAAGGACGGGGAACTGGTGGGCACCATCACAGCAGAGGAGGGATCCGTGCTTGATCTTAACGAGATCACACCACAGGCTCACGGAGTCTACCGCTGTCTAGCTGAGAATGAACACGGCCGGGCTAGCAACTCACTTAACATTACAGTAGAATGTAAGTCAATGGAAAAAAATCTGACCAGTTAAGAAAGCTGGCAGACTGTGATTATGTTTAGGGACAGTAAATCAAGACATTTTCTGCCAAGAAAAGTTGGTTTTGGCTTATGTTCAACCTGTGAGAAGCCTTTAAGGGATAGATCCTCATGCCGTTTAAAACCTGTATCATTTAATCTATAAAAAATATATTTTTGATAGCTTTCTGATCTGGGCCTAGAACATGGTAGTAATACTCTTGCTGTCTATGCAGAATCAGAAAGCTCTCAGATTTAATTAAAAAATATCTTCGTTTGTGTTATGAAGATGAATAAATGGCTTACAGGAACAACATGAGAGTAGTAATTCATGACAAAATTTCCATTTTGAGCACAGATCACATGTGTCAATTTTTGGTTGACTGTCCTGCAGGGTGTAACTCCAAAAATCCTGGACGTTTCTAGTAATCTTGGTTCATTAGGGTTGGCATTAAATTCTGCTGGACAATGGCCCCTCAGGAACTATATAGTGATAAATTAATGTAGAATAGTTAGAGATGCCAGTGTTGCAGTACTCAAGTTGGTCTCAAGTCCAAGACCTTATTTTCTGTCCAAGTCCAGGTCCAAATGCTCCTCAAGAAATGGTCTTGAACATGAAATAGTCTCATGTGACTGACTTGAGTTGTTATTAGTGTGACAACATTGATTTTTTTTCTATTTCTTCTCAATTTTCCCAGTTTCCCCCGTCCTCCTTGACGACTCTAAGTGCACTATAGTCCGTGAGGGCGTTCAGTGTGTGTGCATTGCTTCGGGAAACCCTGAGCCTGTGATTGAATTCTACCTGCCTGACCTCAACATCACTGTCAACGACTCCAACAGCCTGTTTAACTATCGCACATACTCAGATGGGTACACGTCAACGGGCATCATCAAGCTCCAAGATAAGGGTGAAAGGGGGAACAATGGAGATACAGCTGTCCATGTTCACTGCAGCATCAGTAACATGTACGGCTCTGAGACCATTCGCTTGGAACTCCAGCAGGAGAGTAAGTAGACCTTATTTAAAACAACATGTTCAGCTGTTAATGTGATTTTAATGTAGCATCAATGAACTCTACACACTCTTTCAGAAAAGTTCATGATGGCCGTAATAGTGGGGACTATCGGAGGTGTGGCAGTCATCGCGTTTATCATCGCAGCTGTGAGATACGTGGGTCAGAATAATAAAAAGTGAGTATCCTTCACCAGAAAGACCTGGAGAAGAACATGTAGGTGGAGTTTGTGGGTTGGGACTGGGGTTTGCAGGTATTAAAACACCCAAGCCTAGTCATCCATGTTCAGTTTTGGTTTTTTTTATTTTTTTTTTTTGGCATTTGGTTTTCAAGCCATAACCCACTCACAGATGATCCAATTTGATTGCTTGGTACGATGGTAAACATGCCACATTGTGCATGAAACTGCAGACTAACAAATCTATTGCAGGTTCAATTGCCCCATCCCATTGCTTTTCAGCCTCAAAACCACTGAGCTCTGCAGCAAACACCTCGCTCCTGTCTCATTTTGCAAGAAAAAATAAAACGTCCCATTGGACATCAAAACGAAACACTCCCAAACTTGACACTGTGGCACAATGCCAGTTTTATTTAAAGGGGTTGCAATGATCCCCTTGTGTTAAAATGGATGCCCAGGCTTAAAGGAATAGTTGACCTTAAAATTTAAATCCTGTCTTTTACTCGCTATATGGTTTTCTGAAGGAACACAAGCAAAAATATGTCCAAAGCAGTACTTTTCCATACAATGTAAAAGAACAGGGTCTGTTAACCACTGAAAGATACGAAGATATTACAAAAATGTAAATAATTTGTGAAGATTTTGGTTTTTGCATGTCTTGTGACCAGTAATTATTGAAATCAATTGAAGCAAATCAGGTTTTTTTGAAGGTCAACCCAAGTCTCCATTCATTGGAAAGAAAAGAGCAGCTTAGACTCAGAGAATTGTATGGAAAAGAGCAGCTAAGACATTCTGCAAAATGTCTTGGTTTGTGTTCCACTGAAGAAAGTCAGTCAGTAAAGGTTTGCAATGTCATGAAGATGAGTAAAAAAACGACAGAAGTTTGATTTTTGGACCAACTATCCCTTTAAAGTGTTGCCGCAAGCCAGGTAGTTTACAGTATGGTTGAGTGCGAGACAGAGTCTGATTCTCTGACTCCACCCCCCAGAGAGAATGGTAACCCTGGGCAGGACGTGGGATCTAAAGTGGAGAATCCCTCAATGTTCTACAGCGCAGTCAAGAAGGACAAACAGAGTCTCAGGAAAAAAGTGGTGAGATATTACAATAATGAATAAATCACCTACACAGTATATACTTGCACACAAAGTGATAATACAAAATAAAAGCGTGCAGACCGTATAATAAAATAATCAACATTCTGTGATCTTTTTCATGCATATTTGTGGCAAATGATATTATATACTGGCTCTTCTCTAGTTGTAATTAGCTTTCCACACTTAGCCTTAGCATTATAACAATCAGAAAGCACATGCTAAAAAGAATTGCTCATATATAGTTCCTGCATGCTCTGTACTGAATGTTTAGATAATGATTTAGGGGGATTGTTCATCCAAGAGGAAAAATTCTGTCAATAATTATTCACCCTCATGTCGTTCCAAAGCCATAAGACCTGAAAACAAATGAAGATATTTTTAACGAAATCCAAGAGCTCTAAGACTTTCCATAGACAGTAATACAACTAAAATGTTCCCAGGTCATTGGTAAAATAGTTCATGTGACATCAGGGGTTCAGCTGTAATTTTCTAAAGCTACGAGAATACTTTATAAAAAAATAATGACTAAATTCAGCACTACAGGCATGCTTCTTTAAAACTGTCATGAACGTCAAACGCATGTGTTGTTGAATAAAGTCGTTTTTGTATTCTTTGGATTCATAAAATTATGGAATATTCTATCGTATCGATGTTCTTGCAATGTCTGAGAGCTCTCGGATTTAATCAAAAATATCCTAATTTGTGCTCTGAAGCCTGAACTAAGGTCTTATGGGTTTGGACTGACATGAGGGTGATTAATTAATGACAGAATTCTCATTTTTGGATGAACTATCCATTTAAAGAGAGAAACAATTCTGCTATTATCATAAAGGTATTCTACTGTAGCTCACGACTCACTTTATATTTCACATTATACACTTTATGCTGCTATTTAAAAAAAAGTGCAAGAGAGGCACTATTTCACAGCTGTTGTGACATGCCCTAATCATGTTGCATCTGGGTAATATCCAATTATCATCAATGAGTAGTTATTTTCAATTATTTCTCAAATTTTGCCTAAAAACAACAAATCAAACCAGTAACTAATACAGAAATGGCTTAAACCTCCACTTTAATAGTTACACTAGAAATGGAAGGTCAAGTGAAACATTTGTATGCATTATACAGTATGCTCTGTTGTATATATTAAATGTATTAGGTCATCTGCATATAGTCTATGGCAAAACATAGCATATGCTATTTTAAATATAGCCACTGTCACAAAGCCAAGTGTGGATGGTAGTCACAACAGAGAGTTCCAGTGTAGGCCTATGCTTAGAGCATTTCCTGACCTCTATTCTTTACTCTTTCATTGCTTTCTATGCATTCTCTGTCTCTTTTTCTTCCCCTAACATAGCTTAAGACTGAGCTCCTGGGCTCAAAGTTTAACTCCATCCTAGAGGAAGGCACGGTAAGGCTGAAATTTAAGATGGGCATGCAAACAAATGGGTGGAGGTGAAATAAACTAGCACTAGACAACAATACAAGCAAAATATTTTTGAGAAAAAAAAATCAGCTACTACAAAAATGATTGATTTCTGTTTTAACAATGCTGTTCACTGCTGCCTGGAAGCTAATAGTTCATGCGCTGACTACCTCATTCTGTTTAGCGGCTAATTGCTAACAGTGCTTTTGAGAGTCTGTTTTATTTTGACATGACCAATGTTTTCCTGCTCTGCCTCCAAATATCGTGCTTAAATATTTTCCTGAAATATTTTACAGGGAGACGACAGTGATTACCAATCTGTTGGCCCAATTGCAGGCATGGAGAGGCAAGAGCTGAATTACGCCGCCTTAGAGTTTCTCCATGGACGACACCGGGAGGGAGGCTTCAGGAGGGCTGATGGTGACGGCAGCGACTACACTGAAATTAAGGCCAAATGAACCGCAATTCTTCCCTGATGCCTCGGCCAAACGGGACATGGTGGCCACTAGCGCCCAATAATTCCACCAATTTCCTATTTCACCCATATTAAATAATGTGGCCTTTTTAGGGGACAGCTGTCTCGAAAAGTCGAATAGACAATGAGTCTGAGGTTGCTTTAGATTGCATTTTCTCATTCTCCTCAGCTTCTAGAAACGATATGTTCCCATATCAGTAAAAGATACTGTACAATAGAGTTTCTTTTTATATTTATTAATGTTTTCGTTTTTTTATACCCATTTTTGACTGTAACCTTACCAGATATTTTGTCTCTCAATCGGATATGAGAGGTTTTAGTAATTCACTGGTTTAAAAGACAGCACTGTCCAAAAGGAAGGGTCTTTTTTCCCAAGTGTTACAATAGAGCTTAAAGTTTGAAGCAAGCTTATGGGAAATGGTATGGTTTGCAAGTGAGTCTCAGTCACTAGTGGTCCTTCTCACTGTGTCCGCTGTAAGTCGAAGCATCAGGGAACGAGGTGCAATGTGCGCCTCGGCATAATGTATAAGCACTATCCCAACTCTGGGTTTGTCTGGGAGGACTAACACACTCTTAAATACAGTTGTCTCAGTCTTTTTCTGAGTGTACCAGTCTACATGCACATTTCAACATTCCTCCGCTGATACTTTTATTACGTACCCAGAAGTGATTGTTAAAGGAATAGTTCACCCAAAAAATGTAAATTTAGCAAACTCAACCTTATTTTGTTCCAAAATCTTCCTTTAGTATTGAAAATAAGTATACATTTTAAAAGTATAAGTAAAAAAAGACATTATAAATGACAAAAGTAACACCTTGTTCTAAACCCATGTTGACATCAGTGATGGCATGGCATATGAATGTGGGTTTTCTTCTGGATTCAAAATTGAAGTCGTACGGACCACTTTTGAGGTGCTGATATGAGGCTTTTGCTCTTTTTAGCATTGTTGTTATGGGTTTGGAACAAAATGAGGGTGAGTAAATAATACAATTTTCAGTTTTGGGTGACATCCTTATTGTTGGTTTAAAGAGACAGTACACCCCAAAATGGAAAATATTAGTCATCATTTATCCTGTAGTTCCAAACCTGTATAAAGGAGATATTGTAGGAGATATTTTGAACACTGTTGGGCGACCGTCAACTAATATATCTTTTATCATGTTCAGCAGAAGAAAGAAACTCATACAGGTTTGGAAAAACATGAGGGTGAGTAAATGATTACAACATAGTCATTTTTGGGTGAGCTGTTCCTTTGAATTTATAGGTTTTTTTTTTGCGTTTAATTTATACTGTATCTTCATTTATTTGTATTTGTTAATGAAAACAGGCCAGTAACTGGATTCAAAACTGGTTTATCGAATGGTTGCTGGAATTTGTTTGTCCCAACTACTTTGTACCCTTTCATTCAGACAAATATGTTTTAAATATGTTCCAAATACACTGAGGAGCAAAATCACCCTTATAATAATTCAGCCAATCTGATAGGATGTAGTATATGATAATGCCTGATGGTCATCCCTGCCCCGGTACACACTGCAATCCAATATGATTAAGCTGATTTGATAGAAACAGAAGTCGTATTAAATAATGGATTGTTGTAGCTCATCCTTTGAAACTGAATAAGAAATAACCACCGTTTGGAACATATAGAAGGGTATCACTTTACCTAAGGTGCTTGAAATAAATGTAGTTTTATGTAATCCTCTGGTAAGGTTGTGTCGATAGATGTTTGTTAGATGGTCAGTATATGCGATTAGCCCTCGAAATGCAATTTGACTAACAGATTAATGATTCGTTATGATATAAAATTAATTGCATCTTACATTTATCAAGCATTCAAGGCACCTTGGTAGGATACCAACGTATGTAAATACTCTGCATGATATATAGTTCTGTGTTGTGAAACTTTGACCACACAACAAGAACATACATTGTGCAACAATGGTGTATATTTTGCAGGAAGTCACACACAAAATGACATTATATGTGCAATTAGTAACACAGACAGTCCATGTTTGAAGATATATACACAGATATTTATTTGTATGCAAACAGATTGGGGGGTGCATTTGTAGGTCAAACCTAATTTTTCACTTTGAGTGTTGTAAAGAATATTTGTATGTATCTGACTGTGTGATGGCAATAATAATGAACCAAGTAATGTCGTTTCCTTATTGACATAATAATGCAGAACAGAAAACCTCCAATCGTTATTTGAATAATAATTTACATGATGGTCTTTGCTTGCTTTCTTTTCGTTTAATAAAAGTCTCCAGCCTCAAAGGATGCCAGTCTTCTTTAAAAGCGAAACAACAAATAAAGAAAACGTAATGATAAACAGGTTGATTTGTTTGTACGTGTTCTTGGAGAAACTGCTTTTCCAGAAGATTTACTGGAATAAAGAAAAAAACATATTTTTCCTAAAAATGATTTGTGTGCATTATAATCAGGCATGTGATTGGCTAAGGACAAAAAAGCAGGAAAATATACCTTGGTTGTCGGTTGGGAAAAATTAACAGAAATGAGCATCCCTAATAGCTAGCAAATACAAGTTAATGTTAATGCAGCTTAAACATCCTGCCATAGTGGAAAATCACTGAAAATCGATCACAAAAAAAGAACACTTACAAAAGAAAACACCCATCCATTGCAATTATAAAGCTTGAAATGAAGTCATATACAATGCCTAGAGGGTGAGTAAATCTTGGACTAATTTTCATTTAGTGGGTGAACTAACCATTTAAAGTACACAAGGTAATTCATATATGGCGTCTGTTGAAGCATCTTCTAAAGTAAAAAGATTGTGAGAAAATACTGAAGTTTAATACTAAAGTTTTTAAATAAACCATTGCTTGTCATATGTGAGTACCTAAACTTTTCGTGCATTCACAAGGCACATGCTCCGGACATTACATGCAAACTGTTCATGTTCAACTGAAGAAATTCATTTCAGAAATTATGTTTTTTTGCATAGAGTATGGCTTTAACAGAAAATACAGACCAAAAGATGTGCTGATCAAATCAATGTAGTCTGATACAACGATTCATCTTTCTTCACTGCAGTCATGTAAACATGGTCTTCTTTTGGTTTTGTGTATTTTTCTCACTTCCTGTCAAAACAATAATAGTAAAATGGGTGGAATTGCTGACAAACAAACATTTAAATGAAATAACCAGCCAACTTTATATTTTTAAGTTCTTAAGAGGAGATTTACTGTAGAACAAATAAAAAAAGAGAAAATAATTATAAAGGATTGACAAACTGCAATTTATTTCTAAAAAATAAATTACAAAAAAACAATAGAAAACAATGAAATGTTTCGGATGATTTATAAAATAGACATGATGATCACCTTATGCTTACCTTGGAGTTTTTCACCAAGATTGTGCACTTGTTCAGGATTTTGGTGAATCGGAACACAAATAAGGATGCGTTTATTTAAATATGTGTGTTACTTCAAATGTATGATTTATGATGTCATATAAATGAAATGATACATACGTCTTACTTTGAGGACGACAGTATTTTCAGTCCGAATATGTCCTTGAAGTCTCACTGTGCAGGTGAGCTCAGTATTGTGATGTTCAGACTTAGGATAAAAAGTCATTATAGAAGAGTACTCATCATGGCCAGGCACTCCATGCCGTTGACGTCTAGTTTCATTAGACCTAATCCCTGTCCACACAATATCTGCTATAGGTTCTCTGCAATTCCATGTAAATTGGCAAGATATCGTGGCCTTCTCTCCAGCTGTGAGCAGTGGGATGACTATCACTGGTTTCTGGGTGAGCTCTAAAACAATTAAGTATTGGAATGAAAAATTTGATAAATTAATTACATTTCTCTGTCAAAAAACATATGAACCAATACAAACCTTTAACAATAATATTTACTGTCTGAGGAAAGATATAGACATCTCCTTCTCCCCACTCCAGTTTTAATCTGTACTGACCATCAGATTTACCCTGAACCAATTGGTTTAGAAAAAAACTGCACTCTTTATCATTGTTAGAAAATCCAATATTCCTGAAAAGATTATGAACTTCAACAGATGAGTTTTGTGGATCCCCTTTGAACCAGGTTCTCTTAATGGGCTTTGAGACAATGAAACTTTGAGGAACAGTGAAAACACAGAACACTTCAAGGCAGAAACCGGCCTCTCCGGTGACATTGTTTTTAACTTTGATGGTGAAGTTAGTTTGTGCATCAGGGTCTGAAAATAAAAATCAAATCAAAAGATTAGACAGACTGTTGACACACACGTTTAATTATTTGTCCTAATGTATTTTAACTATACATATATATATATATATATATATATATAAATTAACACTCTCCTATGAGAAAAATAGCAAAGTACCTAGATGGTTATATATCACAGTGCAATAAAGAAAAACAGGCCATGTTACCTTTCTTCTTTTGGCTACTTATGAGATTATATTTGTATAAATAATAATTTTTAGCTTTTGTCATAGTAAAAACTGCAATAGAAATAGTACTGGTTCAAATTCATAAAGAAATTACCCCAAAAAAAAGAAAAAAAAAGTCAGCACTCACATAAAAGCTCACATTTTGTCATTATAACGGCAGTCGAGATGAACATCAGTGTTCGCAACATCTCAGACTAATGTGCTGAAACAGAAATAATCACCGGAAACCAGGTCGGTCACTGTAGCACAAATATGACAGTAATACATGTTTTATATTCAATTCTAATACAATTTTGTATTTAGGTAATGTTGATGACAAATGTTGAAATAAATAATTGCTTACCCACTATTTGAAGAGCTCAAACTGATGTGACAGCAGTTTGTCTTCAGATCAAGTGCAGTTTTTCTTGATCTTCATCTGTTTTCAGTTTCCGTAACTCATTGTTCGCACCAGCAAAGAAATTGTTGCACAATGTTACACAATATTTGGATTACACCATTAACCCTTAACCGTAAACTCACTAATATAACACAGAAACATTAGCACTGAAATGATGTTGATAATGAAAAAGATGCATTAAAATGAGCATTCATAGACATTCTAAACTGTACTCGAACAGGTGTCAGGACCTACCCATTGTCAAAATCATACTATAGATTTAATACTACAGTATGATATGGAATTGGTGTTAATGGTGTTGAAATTCTGCATCAAAGCAATGATATCTCAGATCATTATATAGTATTGTGTGGCTCTATATGGCTAAAAATATCAATTCCACTCCTTGTTACAAGCATGGTAGACCACACAAGACTGCTTTGTAAGTAGTCTTCCTGATTTATTTCAATTGCTCAGCATTTACAACAGTGCAGATTTTAAAACTCGATGACGTAACAGAAACTATAGACTCTTTCTTTTCTAACACTTTAGATATAGTAGCTTTTTTACACTTAAAAAGTGTGACAGTCTGACACTGGGGTGTAATGAGCACACTCGCACCCTAAAGAGAGCAGCCCAAAAAATGGAAAACCAAACTAGGGGTATTTCATATTGCTTGGCAGGAAAATACCCTAGAAAACCATTAAAAACTGCCAGATCTGATGACTTCTTTTTTAGAAGAAAACAAACATAACCCCAAACATAAAAATGTATTTAGTCAATACAGTGACTAAATGATTACTGTAGACTTTATGAACTATTTTACTTCCAAGATGGCTACTTTTAGAGAAAAAATTGTAACAGTATTCAGCCGTCAACTACAGTATTGCATCAGATAGTGTACTGTATATATCCCCTGAGGAACAATTGCACTCATTCTCTACTATAGGAGAGGAAGAAATTTATAAACTTGTTAAATCATCTAAACCAACAACATGTATGTAAGACCCTACTCCAAATAAAATACTAAAAGAGGTGCTTCCAGAAGTCATAGATCCTCTTTGGCTATTATTAAGTCACCGTTGTCATTAGTCATTGTCCCTAAAACCTTCAAACCAGCTCTTATTAAAAAAAACACAAATTGACCCCAAAGATCTAGTTAATTACAGACTAATCTTGAATATTCCTTTTCTGTCAAAGATACTAGAAAAGGTAGTATCCTCACAATTATATTCCTTCTTTTAAAAATTGTATCTGTGGTCAGTGTCACCTAGGAAGATCCTGTCAACTATCAGGGTCACAGGCTCCTGTCCACACAATATTTGTTTTGGGATTTGGGAAATACCCTGGGACTGTGCACTATATTTAAATGCATGAAAATATTATTTTTGCATCATTTACATTGCTAATTATTTTGTTTTTCAGTTAATCCACCTAGTAATATTCTTAACGGGGAAAAATTAATATCTGTAAATGTCATACACTTCATAAGATATAGAAAACTAAAAACAAATAAAAAATAAATAAATAAAATAAATAAAAACTATGTCAAATAAAATTTAAAAAAGTCTGTCTTTTCAACGACTGTCAAGATGAACAGCAATGTTTGTAGCATATCTTGACTGATGTAATGAGAAAGAAATCATGTCTATTTATGTGTATATAAAAAATATACACATAAAGCAAGGCATTGTTGTTATTTGACATTATTATTTAATTATTTAATAATTGACAACTACTTTGTTTACTTTATTTCCAGAATTATTCAAATAGTTGCTTACCTAATATTTGAAGAGCTCAAATGATGTGACAGCAGTTTTTTCTGCAATCTGTTTGGAACTACTTTATTTGATCTGACTGATTTTCTAACGTTTTAGAAATGGCTTATCACAGAGATATGTGTACTTTTGTGTTATGCCTCCCATCATTAAAAGTAAAACTAAACTAATACATAAAACAATATTGCTACTACAGAAATAATTTTACTAAAACCTAAATAACATTTTAATTATTATAATTTATTTATTTGTTTCTTTTTTGTATTATGAAGTGTGATGATTACATTAGATTTTTTTTTATCTTTTTCATTATAAATAATAAATTTATTAAGACTAGAACCAAGTAACTTGAGAGCCTAGTTTTTAGAATATTTTTTATTTTTTACATTTTATCAAACAGTGATATGGTGAATGGTGAAACAAACAAACAAACCAAACCAGATGGAAGAGGAAACATCCCAGTATAACTGTATTGAAACCATCAAAATTACATAGAATTGTTTAAAGGAAACTCTTTTTCCAAAACACAATTAAATAAACTAAGCCTTTCCATCACACATAAGCCCTGTTTAGAAACTGTGAATAACCACAGGCTGACGTAACTGATGGCAGATCACCTCGTCTATGTACAGGGAGCTGGTCTTGACCTGGATCTCCTCCTCCAGGCTCAGCTGGTGTCTTGCTAGAGCTTTCAGCTCCATCTCTGACAGTTTAAGTGCCTCAGTCAGCCTAGTGGAGACAGAAGACTCACTCATAAACACACACTGTGAATTGTGGGGTTTTTCAAGTTACTTATTTTGCTTTTATACTGAACAAACAACATTTTCTATCCTTAAGCCAACCCTAAACCTACTCCTTACATAGTAGATAAAGACAAATATAATTTACTACTTTTAATTTTTTTCTTTCCCTTGCAGGGATCCTTTCCTGTACCTCTCGATGTGGTGTGTGAGCTCCTTGACCTCTTCCAGCAGTCGGATTTGAGCCAGGTCATGGCAGAGCTCAACGTTGGGCCTTTGGCTGCGAGAAGACAGTCGAGTCTGAGCCACTTTGAGTGGAGCTTCTTTCTCTGCGATTGCCACACGTAAAGACTCCAGATTTTTCTCCTGATTCGCTGTCTCTACTAGCACCTTTAAAAGAGCATGTAGACACATCAAATAGTCAAATTATAACCTAAAAACTAGAATGAAACCCTATAAAATTATCCAGCATGTTACAGAAATCGAAATTGATCCTAATTACTATCCTAAATACATTTTTGACTTTGAATTATGCACAGTATTATATGGTTAGTAACTAAGGATGCACAATAGTCTATATTATTGTCAAATATTATTATTTTAATTTAGCCATGACTTAACACTCACTCAAAATGAATCTTCAATATTTAAAGATTAAATCATATTTAAAAATAGATAATGCATATTTAATAAAAGTGTTAGTGATAATTTTAACATCTCAAAATAAATGTTTTTTCGTGATATATATATTAGAATGTTGCTGTGCCTTAATCAACTTGTAGATATTATTTTTACTACAAGTGCAGCTGACCTCATTGAGCTGGTTCTCAAGCTGTGTTTTGGCAGTTTTGGCCTCCTCTATGCGAAGCTCAAAAGCCCTTCCCGTGGCCTCGTACTGTCTGTGCATGTCTGCAGCTGTCTGCTCGAGCAGGCTGTCCACAAGAGCTCTCAGAGAAAGAGAGTTGTTCTTCTCCTTCTCGGCTTTGCTAATGTTTAAGATGCAGAGGCTCTCCCACTCCTCAGGAGTCACTTCAGTTCTGGAAATGGTAAAAGAGAACATGTATTTTTTGCTATATAGATGTAAATAGTATCACGGACACTTTTCTTACCCAACGCTGCTAGCATCTGTGTTCCCTCCGTTTAAACCGGGCGATGAATTAGTGAGAAGAGCACAGAAATCATCAATGCGCTCTGCCTGAAATTTGTCCTGCAGGTCCTTTTCCAGATAGTACTTCACTGAGCGAATGAGCCTAAAAAGCACATGAAAAATGTGCAAAGTGATATTAATTTTTGTGCAAATTAATGTGTATATAAGTAACATTTTTATGAAACAATTGACTCTTTATGAGTTAGTCTCTGGATTCCCAAATGAGTCACTGTCCCACCAACCTGATCTGCTCATTGATCTGCTCCAGTGTGCGCTGAAGCAGGACCATCACTCCTTCAATCACCTCCTTCTCCTTCAACAGCTCCTCTTCCACCTCGTCATGCACAAGGTCAATCGCCACCCGCTTCTGTCTGCAGCACAGACATATTTCAAAAGGATCGCATTTATTTAAAATACAAAGATTTTTTTATCCATTTGTTTGTGCAACTCCTGATTTTAGTATTATCTTCTACTAGTGGTGCTCTACAGTGAGCAGTACCTCTCAGTCAGACACTGCAAAGTCACTTGGAAAGGCTCAGAGCAGCTTTCTAAGGCTCTTTCCACACGGCTCTTAAAGATAATGAGGGTCTCAATCTCTTGCACCATCTCCTCAAACTTCTGCTCCAGTTCCTGCCTCCAGTATTTGACGTCCTGGATTCTCTGCTCTGCAGAGAAGACGCAAAACTTGTCTCATCATTTCTATCGCTTAACGTTATCTTTAAAAGGTCAAGTATCAAGTTGAACTTCCTGTCTTCCTGCAACTCTAATGTAAGGCCATTAACTATCTTTGCATCTTGTCACATGTGTTTTGTGTATTGCATACCCAGCTTCTTTTGTGCATCCTGTTGCATGCGTTTGGTAGATTTGTCACTCTCCTCTACGAGTCTTTGACACTCCGCGGTCAGTCTCTGTGAGAGTGACCGTTCCACCTCTGATCTCCTGAAATGCACCTGGTTTGCATGTTTCCACTCAGATGGCAGAAACTTATCAGGGGGTCCCATCAGCCGAGACATTTTTTTTTTCTAATGAGAAAGTCAGTGTTTTATGAATACTGTATAACTAACCAACACTGTAAATTATTATTATAACAATTGAATTAAATCCACACTGCTGTCATTAAATTATAATTCATAAAAAGAGTAAAATATTGACAGTTTGGATATAAGGTTATCTGTCAGGATGTCGGTTAACTGTTTTGCCCATCAACTCTTGTCTTAAACAATCCATTCAGCGTTTTTTAAACTAAATAAACATTAAATAGTTAGTATTAAAACGTTAAAAGTAAATAAAGTATCTTACCTGTCAAATATAAATGCCTATGTGGTGCAACTCAATAAAACACGACAGCTGCTGACGATCTGCCGGAGAGTAAACACGCTGTTGCTATGGCAACAACACGTTTGAACCATAGACATATATAGGTAGACGCAACATTGGCTGCTGGAAAACGAGAAACGCGGCCGCCATCTTAGACCGGTCA
>JAUCNO010042390.1:0-17331 GCA_032353835.1 Enteromius viviparus | reverse complement strand
TGATGAGGCGGCTCTGAATCTGCTCGTTGAAAAGAAAGGAGGAAAGAGCCACGTGTGGAAGTATTTTGTTTTTGAGGATGGTGACGAGCATTGATCATCATTGATCACCAAAAACCCATCTGCAAGCGGTGTCATCGAAGTTTTATGTCAAAAGGACGTAATACATTGAACCTTATAAAACAAGCTTGTGCGGACTGACCACAAGGAGGGTATAAGTTAACCTCGTGAAATATATTGATTGTAAAAGTAAGAAATTGATCGATGGAAGGAACTTTTTTGGTAGTACATGTTTTCTTTCTTAAATAAAAGTCCTCTTATACAAAAGTGTTTTTGTGTTTTGCTTTGGTACCGAGAACCGTTGATTTTCACTGGTATTGTTAGCGAATACTGAAATTTTGGTACGGTGACAACACTATTATGGACTCATAAATGTGTTTCTTGATTTAAAAATATATTCATTTAATAATGATTAACAATTATATTGATTAATTCTTTAGTGCATTAGAATCTAATTACATTTTATTCACGTTTAATTATGTATTGTTGCAGATTTAATCCTCCATATGCTTTTGTTATATAGAAGTAACAGGATCAACATTCTTCAGGATTCTCTGTTTCACCTGGGACTTTTATTTCAAATATCAGTTATTTCTTTAAGGCCTGTCTACATTTATCAGGAGAGCTTTTTACAGTAAGGTGTAGTGCTAACAAATAGCCTTATTGCCTGAGATTACAAGATGGCTTTTGAAAGATGGATCAAAGTGACCTTAATCAAACAAAGGGATGATTTAGAAACCGCTGTTTATTTATCCTGTTTCTTAGACAACCATTGTATTCCACTGACTGCACCCGCTTGTCATAAATTCATAAAGTTTTGTACACAGTCACTGATAGAAAGGTGCACACACAAGCTATAATGCCCGACATATGACACACTTCTGACTTTCCCTGTGCTTCTTACACCCTAAACCTGTAATGTCAGTGTTCCCAGAGAAAAAGAGAGAGCTGCTCACACCGTCTGGAAAATATTACTCAGATTCCAGAAGGCGGGGTCTCTGATTATGTTGGCATTAGTGGGAAAGGGAGCGAGAATGAGAGATTGATATGTATGAGTCTGATATGTACGACTCACACGGTGTGCAATGCTGCACGCTTATATTTTGCAACTTCTATTAAATCCAGAGCATTTCTCTGAGTTGCTTTGTGCACAATTGTCATTTGGAGTGTCCAGTAGAGGGCACTGCTCTGTTTATGGGCGGTAGTAGTGACCTTGGTAGAGGTTTTACCTGAGTGCTGTGTGTGCTCTTACTGGGTGGAGAGGAGAAAATAGGGTGTGTCTTCATACATTAACCCTTTGTCATACACCCAAAAGACTCCTAAATATGTGTTTTCATAAGACTGTCTGGGTTTTATATCTGTTTTTCTATCTGTATATGTTTATCAAACACATATTACAGTCATAAATCAACTGTACGTTGAGGCGATACGCCAGTGATGTCAGGTTATAAACTCAAAGCATACCACTGTAAGTGAGTGTGACCTGTGCACTTGGTCCGTTTATCATCCTCGGGCAACTGAGCCAATTTTAAGCGCATCAATCTTACTTCCTTGATGTATGCCTATCTGAAATCTGCCTCAAATCTGCTTCAGCATGCAGGAAAGGAGCAGGAAAATTCACTTGGCGTAATCACTAGCTACATTTCGTCCAACATGCAATGCTAGTTAAAGACAGCGTTCCCAATACACTGGTTCCTCAGCACAAATGAGTGATCATATGCTGTTTCTTAATTTTTTTTAAGGTTTGTAGTATTCGCTAGAAGAAGCGAAGGCTGGTGTTTAAGGACAGGCACATGCAGGGCTACTACAGCTGGAAAG
Source organism: Enteromius viviparus (assembly GCA_032353835.1). NCBI lineage: Eukaryota > Metazoa > Chordata > Actinopteri > Cypriniformes > Cyprinidae > Enteromius > Enteromius viviparus. The sequence goes on along the minus strand of JAUCNO010042390.1, from coordinate 15,456 downwards.
TTTTAGCTTTCGTTGTAAATCCCATTGCAGGAGGACAGAGCAAGCTAGAGAGGGGGGAGTGTGTCACTTTTCAGAAGGACTGACTCGTGCCTCTGCAGGCAGCGAGGGGGGGAGAGAGAAAGAGAGAGAGAGACGCAGGGAAGGAGAGGAAAGTTAAAGCTGAAGAAATGGCAGCTGGGACGCTCTCACACATGGTGCAGAAGAAGTTGAAATAACAAACTCGGCACACTTTCTGTTTTGGAAATACTTGTAATTCATATACTTACAGCAACAAGCTGGAAAGATTTGGAAGATGAAGTATCGCGGCATGGTAAGAACCACAGCATGCTCCGTACTAAACAAAAGCAGCTGGGAGATTTCTGCAATGTCAGTTAGGGTCTTATGAAAGAGAAATATATGCTTCTGAACCATAGTCGTTAATTAATTTTGTGTTTTGATTATGTAATTGCTAGCACAACTGAAATGTAAGGTTTAAGGATTTATCTATCTTTCTATTATATATACACACACATATATATATATATATATACACACACACACACACACACAAATATAAAGAAATTAATTAAATGAAAATGTGTGTGTGAGAACATTGTAGAGATTTTTAATTAAATAAAAGTATGAGTATAATAGTAGAATTCAAATATATATAAGTTTTGACACTTAAATGCATTTTTAATAAACTTATAGGCCTATTTGTATTAAATTCAATATATAACAAAACATTTTGTAATTGGCAATATTGGATAGTTTCAAAGAACGAGTTACTTCAGCAGTGTAGACATGAATGTCAGATGATCTCTAATCGCTCATGTGGGATATAGTGAAATAAGTACTAATAGTAATATAAATAGAGGAAGTCACTTTTTCTCAGAAAAGTAGGACTTGGAGGTTGTCTGTCCTATCGGGCGCTGATCCTATCTTGGGAGCCTCTTTCATGCAGGACATTCTGACTATCAGTTTCTGTGTTTATGCCGTAGTGTCATCTCACAGTGAAGCAATCTCTGGCTTTGAACCAGCAGCAGTCACTGTTGAATTCCATGCTAGAGAGTGAGAGCGAGAGAGATAATGAAACTGGCATCTGTCATCAAGCCATTCCACCCTGCTACATTTCTTCCTATCTCTGTCATTTGCGACCGTCCTCCGAAAGCCAACAGAAACTTCAAGAACAAGCACTCAAGATAAAAACCTCACTGTATCAGTTTTGGGTTTCTGGGCCCTTTCGCCTTTTAGGTGGCGTGATACACTATGTGTGCATTTGCCGAGCATCATTTCACATTCAAATAAACGCACCTTGTGGTCAGTGATACTTATGATCGCATTTCATCGCTTCGTCACACTTCGGCTCTCATCGTAGGGAAATGACTGCAGAAGTCTGATGAAAGGCTGACAGTAGATTTATGGTATTCTGTGCAGTTTCGCTTGAGATTCCTCTGCTAAACAGCTGCACCGCTCACAGGAAGCTCCAGTTCTCAGGCAGAGGAAATGAAGTTTACATAATGACATGCAACTCGGAACGACTGAGGAGATGCGAGATACCCTGTCCTGAGATATTAGGGAAGGCTGTGGCTATATATTTCTATGACATTGGGTGGGAGACGCTGTAAAAATGATATACTGTGGGCGGTGATTAAGTAATCAGTTAACGCTTCTCCTGACTCGTGCTCTTCAAATGCCCCCTGGATATGAATGCCTTGCATTGTCCGGACAGGCTGGAATGAAGGATAACTGGTCATTTTAAGTTTAAAAAGATTGTAAGTGCATTTGTAAATTCAGCATGTGAAAGGGGTGCAAATCTTCACCTGTTTTGGCAGAGCCAGTCACACCCGTCTGTCAACTTTCCCCCTCAAGTTTGACAGCCACCAGCTGACTTTCCAAACCAGCACAGCCCCTTTAATATCAGCGCAGCCATCGACTCGGCAGGCCGACGTGAATTACTGTGCCACCCATGGAATTTCTCACCATTTGTGTGGCGGTAATTAAAGGAGCATTGTAAGACAACTTTTAATGATGAATGTAGCTTAATTAGTGAATGATGTAAGGTGTTGCTCAGCAAGTCCCAAGCAGTATGTTTTAAGTACTTACAAGTGTTAGTTTCATGAGCAATCGCAGTCATGCAAAATGGGGGCAAAACATGTTGCATTGCATTTGGAGAAGTGCTAAAAATGTTTAAATGTTTTCCCCCTGACCATCTGCAGATGTTTTTACACTTCTTTACAAAAAAAACACACACATGTGGATGTGTCATTGTTTTTGGTTAATATTGTACTTTTTAAAAATTATTATATTACATTATAATATATATATATATATATTTATTACATAAATTACACACATATATATATATATATATATAAACATATATATATATATATATATATATATATATATATACACACACATGTTTGTATGTATATATATATATATATATATGTTTATACATATACAGTACATATGTATACACAAACAATTACATTTTTTTTTTTTTTACTAAGGAGACTATTAATAATAATAATAATAATAATAATAATAATAGTCTCTTAATATATATAATATTTCACACTAGTCATTTGAAGTGCCCTTTCAGTTGTCCTAAAACCTAAAACAAAAATGCTTTCTTGTCTACATTTGTGTGTATATTGTATATTTATAGGCTACATAATAAATATACACACTACATGCATATTATGTAAACAAAAAACATTTGTGGTGCGATTAATCGTTTGACAGCACTCGTTACATTTTTACACAATAAATCTCAAATGTAATAAACAATAATTATCCCAGTTTACATTATTGTTCACTATTAATATAATATTCTGTATGTTCTTAATAATTTAAAAAAAATGTGTTATTATGAATATAATATAAAAAGATTGAAAGTCTTAGGAATGGGTAAAAGTTGCAGAAATAAAAATGTACAAGAAACACCTATGCATTCATTGTCGTTTTTTAATGTAGCTGTGCCTCTCCAGTCTGGGTTTCTCCACCCCTTGTTCTTTCCTGAGGAAAGAAGAGAGAGGTAACAAGTGAGCCAGATGACTCAATCAGGATGGAAACAGTTGGTAACCTCAAAAGCTTAAAATCATAAGCAAGCAGACAAGATGTGCTTTTTCTTCTCCACTGTTCTCCACTCGTCCCGGTGAGAAGGGGAGGAGCACATGACTATGCTCTGGATATCTAGGAATGTGCCCTTATCCACTGCTTTCATTAATTATGAAAAAAATGCACAATACATTCTTCTGCATTTCATCACCCTTTGGTTATATCTGCCATAATCGACTTAGTAGATGAAATTTGTTTGAGTGCACATTCAAAAATCAATCTTTGTAATCAAAGCTCTGGTCCCTATTCGTCTGTTTCCGAAGACTGCTATGATTTCTTGCAATGTGAGAAGTGCTGACGAAGGCAGCTTGACTCGGCAGATCTCCCTGATACAGCTCTGCTCACAAGAGCCCAGCGAATCAGTAGGATGTTAGAAGGTCATGCGAAAGGCAATTATTGTTCACAAAGAACAAACCGCTCCTTCTTTGATCTTTTTTTTTTTTTTTTTTTTTTCAGAGGAGGTTCGAGAGAAATGGAAAGTGCCATTTAGAGCTTTTTAGTTTGCAGAGCAGGATTTGGAAAAAGTGAGCACATGGTAAAGGGGCGTAGCTTGCCTTATAGACCTGCATTCGTGGGGAAGGAGACCAGGACCTGGGTGGGAAAGAAAGAACAGGAAAGCAAATCTATAAAGAACAACAATGCCATAATAGAACTGGTTTCTGGAGAAAGTACCATAGGAAGGGGTCTTGAGGGGGATAAGTGTCTGCTTTCTGATTATGATTTATTGTTGCAAATGAATGGCAAGATTTGTTTATATTAGCTTTTGGCGGCTCTTAAGTGTTTTACGTCTAGGTGATTTACAGATAATAATTTGCACAAAGACCCTCAGACTCTAAATCCAAAAAGCCTTGAATGACCTTGTCATCCAATTAAATTAATTTAAATATTGGATTGTACATGCTTATTTTATGTATTTTTATTTTTAGAAGTATATGACATTTGCAGTCATCTAATGCTCACTTAAATGTATAGTTAATCCAAAGTATAGTTAGTTCTAACTAAAACACCAAACCCCGCCCCACGACTGACAAAACAGTGTTCGCGCGAGCAGGTGAGAGAGGATTGCGCGCGGATGACACATCAAGGGCGCGCGAGGGTTTGATATGAGCTCGCGGCCCCGTTTCTTCCCATGTACATCTGTCTTCCTGTCGCGGAAATGATTTACCGTGCTCGCCAGCATCATTGGTGCACTCGCCTATTAATGGCATAGATTTGCCGCCTTAGATTAAGTGTGTTTTTCGCGAGCTTGGTGCTGCTTCTGCGGCGGGGCTCAGCATCGTGATGTCTATCGGCCATCGTCTATCGACCCAACCCTAGTCCTAACTTCATTTCCAGGCCTTAATTTTACGTTGCATCTTAATTTGTCTTCCTGCTTTGGAATGAAATGAGGGTAATTTTTAACAGAATTTTAAATTTTGGGTAAACTATCCCTTTAAAGTTAATTTTTAAAAGCATTAATAATTTAATAACACCGTTAAATGTAATCTTGTACATGTATAAAACTAATTATATACATTTTTCAAGCTGTGTAGTGGGCAGTCTTGTAACCCAAAGGCTGCAGGTATAGTCAGAATTATAATAATTGAGTTTTGTTAGTTGGCTGTGGCAGCATGAAAACGCTTATCTCCTCAAAAAGTAAATATTTAAGCCGTCTCTATTATACAAGTGTTGCAGAATCTGTATTATACAAGTGTCTTGGAATAAGTACAGTAGCTCCAGTGGAAATGATCTGTTAAAGGGCAGGACATATTATGCTTTAGCTGGCCAGCAAATGATGTCATGGTCTGTCTAGCCAGCGTCTTTAGTTTTGATTATGACTCCACCACCAATTATTAACTGTCAGTTCTGTGTGACTGCAGGAGAATATGTACACAAATTAAGAGAGACAAACAAGGACATGCAATTAAGAAAAGTATGCAGTATGTTAAATAGATTTTTAAATCTGATCTGTGGGGCTGTCTGCATTACTATTTGCTCAAATCAAATATGTACTCTACTGTTTGGGGTTGGGGTTAATTAGGTTTTTAAAAGAAGTCTCTTGTTCACCAAGGATGCATTTATTCTACCAAAATACAGTGAAAACTATTAATTGCAAATAATATTTTGCTGAGTTTATTATATTGTTAACCTTTTACTGACACTTTTGATCAATTTAATGCATCCTTACTAAATAAAAGCATTAATGTCTTTAAAAAAATGTAAACCTCAAACGTAAATGGTAGTGTAAGTTCAGTATAACCTATATAAATATTAAATATTTTAAATATAAGCATATCTAGAGAAAATAATAGAAATATAATGACATCAAATAAGCAACCTAGTTTCATCCTAAATGACAAAAACACTTGAATTTTTGGCACGTAATACATGCCATTTAAATGTGGTTTGTGAAAACCAGGTTCCATGTGGTTGCACCAAACCAGATTTGAGCTGGATATGCAAAACGGCCTAATAGGGAACGAGACAAACACACGTCCATGTTAGACTTTCAGAGATGATGCAGCTCTGTTGGTGCATTCAGCATGCTGACGGATTGGGAATGAAGTCACTTCCTGGCACCCGCTCGCTTGTTATGTTTTTCTTTCGACTTGTTTTTTCCCACCGTTAGCCTCCCTCGCTCTCGGTTCTGTTGTAGATGGTGTACATCAACTTAATTAAAGTGCTTGCTCAGGTGTGCTGTCTCTCTCTGTCTCTGCCTCCAGGGGACGGCCGCTGCTGTGTCAATAGCAAAACAACAGCCATAACAGCTGGTGCATTCACACAATGTGACTGTGTGTGTTTCGATGCATAATCACGCATTTGTTCATCTGAGTGTGTTTGTGTGTGAGTGAGTGGGTGTAAGTGCGCTTTTCTGTTTCAAGCTAGGAAGCGTCGCCCGTAGTCGTCTTTGATCAGGATCACAGACGTTAAATGACAAGTGACCTGCTAGAACTTAGTACATTTGTGTGCCTAGTTAAAGAGCATCTCTGGGGGAGGATCGACAGCTTAAGTTGTTTCAACACCATGGATTTGTCAAACATTGGAAATCTAATGCGGAAAACGCAGGCCTCCATTGAGGAGAAGAGTTATATCTTTAAAAATACAGATCTGGTTGTAGATGTGAGTATGACTGTGTTTCTGCTGTACAAACACACTTGGAGTTTGGGTGGAGTTTGCAGTAATGGAGATGCAAGATGTGGTTTAAGTGTGAAGATTGATGGTTTGCAGTGTACTGTGTGTTTGTGTAAGTGATGTAATCAAGCTAATGATGTAAAACAGAATTGTGTCTTTAATACTGTGGTGGTGCCATGAAGCAACGATGGGATCAGAATGTAATTAATTACGATTTCATCACAATTTACATTGAATGATGTTTATAACATTGCTTGAGGCAACCGCGTGCCATATTTTTAGATGAAAGGAAGCTCAAAATAACTGAATACTGGTTTTCTATAGTATTAACTAAGCCTCAAATGTGAACTATGCATTGAAAAAAAATTTAAAAATATGCATAGAATTATAATGCTAAACTAAAATTAAACCAATGCAAAAAAAAAAGAGAGAGAACATGTAGAAAGTAAAAAAACGCATCTTGGATTTTAAATGATTAATGCTGCTTTGAATGATTATGTAATTGTTGCATCCATAATTGTAATGGCGATTACAAATTTGATTATTGTGCAGCCCTCTTATACGGTACTTTTAGGAGTACTTTGCATTTATTGTGACTTGTGCTGTATTAAAATGAAAGCACCAAAAACTAAAATCAATTGATTTAATGCAACAAGGTTATATTAAATTATTTGAATTATTATAAAATAAAAGTAGCAATGAAGCAAATTAGCATGTAAAGTAAAATATGTTATATTAACCAGTCCAATATCAATTCATAATGATAAAAAATAAACCAAAAAATATTTAAAATAAAAGCTGGGTTTCAAATGAGCTAAACACATAGTGTTATGAAATGGGAGGGGTCATGAAGGAGTGGTTGAGTTTGTTCAAGGCTCTCCAGAGGGCCTTGACATACTGTGTGTGTTGCAGTGTTTATATATCACCTCGTGCTGCTCTGCGTCTGGAGGGTGTAAGTGTGATTCTGTATCTCACTTCTGCTCTTTCTCTGTCAGGCTGTGGGCAGTGACGGAATCCGGGTCATGATGGAGAGCGCCCTGACAGCCAGGGACCGGGTGGGCGTGCAGGACTTTGTCCTGCTGGAGAACCACACCAGCGAGGTGGCGTTTATCGAAAACCTCCGCAAACGCTTCAAGGAGCACCTCATTTATGTAAGAGCTGCACTACCGGTACTATTCACTCTTAAAGCTCAAAGCCCAGAGTATCTGATCTCTGTGTGTCTGTTTTTCTCCCACAGACGTACATTGGGTCAGTGCTGGTGTCCATGAACCCCTACAAAGACCTGGAGATCTACACTAAACAGCACATGGAGAGATACAGGGGTGTTAATTTCTATGAAGTCTCACCTCACATGTAAGCCATCAGCATTATGACCACAATTCTGATTTAATTTATTATGCAGATTAGTCCAATGGGATTGGTAATGGTTATGTTTTTTTAAATAAGGGCCCTGTCCCAAATTGCACCTTAAACCCTCATGGTCTTCCTCTGAGACCACTTCCACTTTCATGACTTAATGCTGCTTTGACTGTTGGATAGAAGTCTTGGACGCACACATGTGGCGGCCTTTGCACGTTGTCCATTTGGGAAAGGGCCAAGGACTACAACAATGGCCTGATTTGTCAAGCATGTAGACTCGCGTCCTTATGGTAGTTGTAGTTCCTATTTAGCAACTTACTTTTTTTTCCTTCTTAAAATGATGTAGCTTTAGAAGTCATTCTTGGGTTCGTGGTTATCCAATGTTTGGCATTTTAAATCATTGGCATCGGCCTGTTTTTCTGTTTTGGCCCAGTTTGCCTGAAACAAGACTTTTATTTTGACAGCGCCAAATCACTGCACAGAATTTCCAGATTTTAACCTTTTTCATATTCTTATGCTTTTTTTGGTGAGAAATATACCTAAAAAACAACAAATTCGAGAGGGAATTGGTTACTTGGAAAAAAAATTATCTTCTACGTATTAGCACTACATTAGGCCTTTCACATATTTAATACTAATACTAATGTACTTGTTGGAGCTTGTTTATCTTCCTTGTTGTCTTCTGTTAGTGAAGAGGAAATTCTTTTGGAATATCTGTGAGGAATGTTGAGGACTATGAACTGAAGTTCTGCTACCATCGTAACATTCACAGACTCTTTATCTGTAAGCTTTCAGTTATCTGGAAGGATAAGGTGAAGGATAAAGTTATAGTTCAAGCAAAGCGGACCATACATTCACTGTACCACTGTGTTCATCTTACACTGATAACAGATGCGTAAAAGTGATGAAATCATTATCTCAGCTTTCATACAGGCTGAAAAAACACAGACCCTCCCTGGTGTAACTCTGCTCTTTCCTCATGAAAATCATTGGCAAGTCCATCCTCACTGAGCTTTTCCACTGTTTACACAACAGTGTTACTGACACCTGAATGTCCATTTAGGCTCTACCAAAGGAATGTGTTATTTTAATGCTAGCAGGAAAGGAAGCAACATTGAACTTACATTATCCCCCGAGTTTCACAGACAAGGTTTAAGTTAATCCCAGACTAAACTGCAATGTTTAAGCTGTCTCACTTTAAAATATCGTGCTGTCATATCTTAAAATATGTGAGTTCTGTGTCAAGATGCACACCTGTAATGTTTTCTTCTAAGGCATTTTTTTTTAAAAGTTGCTTAAGTATCTGAATATAACTAACGCCTAGACCTAGTTTAAACTAAGCAACATTTATGAGATTCAGAGAGAATATGCATAAATACATGTAATATAATAGAAATAACATCTTAATACAAAAACTAAATAGAAAAAACAAATGTTTAAGTCTATATTTGTGCATTTTAATTGTGTGATAAGATCTTCATTTAGGCAACTTTAAAGGTGATTTCCCTACCCTCAGATTCCAGATGTTCATATAGTTGTATCTCGGTCAAATATTGCCCTATCCATCCCAAATCATACATTAATGGGAAGCTTATTTATTCAGCTTTCAGATCATGTCAAAATATTAATTTCACAAAATTAACACTTAAGACTGGTTTTGTTGTACAGGGTCACATTTGTTAAAATACGTAACCAAGCACTGGTGATGTTGACACATTTCCTTTACAGTTATGCGGTGGCTGATAATGCATATCGCTCCATGCGGACTGAGAGACGGGATCAGTGCATCCTCATCTCAGGTGAGAGTGGTGCTGGCAAGACCGAAGCCTCCAAAAAGGTTCTGCAGTACTACGCCGTCACCTGCCCAGCCAGTGAACACGTGCAGAGCGTCAAAGACCGCCTGCTGCAATCCAACCCCGTGCTGGAGGTAAACATGAACACAGCTCATCTAACCCCACATGCTTCATGACATACAATTTCACTAATCTCCAAATGCCAGCGTATAGTGGTGAGATCAGTACGGGCTGTAATTGTTGCTTTGGACTGCCATCACAGAGGAAAATGACTCTCAACGATGCCAAGGAAAAGATGGCGAGTTTATTCTGAGCAGTTTGTAGGCCTGGTAAAGCCTCTCCAGTAATTATACGCCACTGTTATTATCTGTGCGATAAGACTGGCGCGCACACGAAGGACATCTAAAAATGGGAAGGCCGGCGGAAGCAGCACAGACAGCCAGATGTTTTGCAGATGTGATGCTTCCCTGTATATTAGCACGTATAGTTAAGCATTTGTATAATCCCATTGTAATGTTCATCAGTTGTCCTTGCCATCGCTGTTTGTTTTTCTCTCAGGCCTTTGGAAATGCGAAAACTCTACGAAATGACAATTCCAGTCGCTTTGGGAAATACATGGACATTCAGTTCGACTTCAAGGTGAGTTTACACTCATGTGTTATTATTGCAATATGATTGTCATTAAGCGATCATCAAACGAAGCTCACCTGTCAACTGCTGTGGTCCACCTTCTGTCAAAACACCTTTACCCTTACAATGCTCTCCTTGGTTTGGGGATTTGCCTGCATCCACCTGCGTGTTTACGTGTTTGTCTGTGACATTATGCGTGTTTGCATGCGTGTCAGAAACCCGGTATTATCCCCTCTGCTTCTCCCTTTGGGTGTCCCCGTTGGCAGGGTGCTCCCGTAGGAGGTCACATCATTAACTACCTGTTGGAGAAGTCCCGCGTCGTGCACCAGAGCCACGGCGAGAGGAACTTTCACATCTTTTATCAGCTTATCGAGGGAGGTGAGGATGATCTGCTGAGGAGGCTGGGCCTGGAGAAGAACGCCCAGCAGTACCAGTATCTGGTGAAGGTGAGAGGCGGAGCTCACACTCTGGTTATGATTACTGCAGATGTCTGAGGTCTAAAGAAAAATTTACATTTAAGAAAAAGCTGGTAACACACATGCTTTAGCCACACTGGTCAAGTAGACCATTCAGTTTCTGTCGTTAAAATAAAAACTTATTAACTTTGTGTTTTCTACTCGCAGTGTTGGGTAGGTTACTTTAGAAATGTAGTAAGTTACATATTACATATTTAAAATGGAGTAGGTAGTGTAACTATTTCAATTACTTTAATTCCATTTGATTACTTTTTAATTTCTTTTTACATTTAAAACACACAGGGGTTAATATTACTCAAGTTATTAAATAAGCACAAGTCCTGTTTTTTGTCCTGAACTCCTGAAACATTGGTGTCTCATGTTTTAGAGTCAGTGCAGTTTGGGAAAGAAATCGATCAAATATGTATGTCTGTGAAAATATTCAGATAAATATTTGTTATTGTTAACATTTTCACAAGTAACTGTAATTTTATTACATATTTTTTTAACTTTAACAGATTATGGTTACATTTATTCAGTAATTAAATTACTCTCCAATACTGTCTACTTGTCATATATATATATATACATATAATATTTTTGTTACATTGCTCAAAATGTTTAAAGTTTTTATTTGCAAATTTATCTCATAGCAACTTTGTCTTTTAACTTTATTTTATATTTTACAATGTGGCTCTACTCCTTGCATTGTGATGACATCTAGTTTATTATTATTACGAATTTATTTCAATTAAAAAAAAAAGTCTGTTCTCATTTCATATCTTATTATTATTATTATTATTATTATATATTATTATTTCCAGTATTTATCGATTAGTTTAAATTTACAACTTATTTCTTGCAAATAAGTGGAAATAGTGCAACTGGAAATATTTCTCAAAAATGTGACTTGATATTTCACATCATGACTGTTTTGCATTTTAAATTCTTTTTATCACAGTTACCTTTTTTTTATTGTTTTATGATGCATGCTGAAACATCATTAATGTTAAATGCAAATGTCAAAAAAGTCCAGTAATATTCTTGAGCTCAGTGCATTTATGTTGGACGTTTGTATGAGTATTCATCATAAATGGCATCATACATTTTCCCACAAGTCTTTAGGAATGTCCCTCCGTTGCTTCCTCTCTCTCCCCTGGTGTTTAATAGAGGAAGTCAAGAAGAGCCCCTCCTCCCTTGGTTTCCTCTGTTGAGTTGATTGAGTGTGTGTGTGTTTTTTCTTTTAGGGTAATTGTCCCAAAGTGAGCTCCATAAATGACCGCAATGAATGGAAGATAGTGAGAAAAGCCCTGAGCGTCATTGGCTTCACTGATGATGAAGTAGAGGTATGACAGACAGTCACCAATTACACACACACACATTATAAAGAATGACTGAATGTTTTTTCTCCAAAGTTTTCCATCTTTATCTTATTTTTTAAAAATCTGGCATCAGAAATGATCCACATTTCCTTCTAAATTGTGATCTTTCCTCTCATTTACACGCATCCCTTTTTCTCCACAGGAGCTTCTGAACATTATTGCCAGTGTACTACACTTGGGGAATGTCCAGTATGGAGGAGAAGACAGCGGCAGTGCCTACATAACTACAGAGACACAGATTAAATACTTAGCCAGGGTAATAGGACAGTTTATTTATATCACTGGTCTGTGGCCACATGTGCATGACCTCTGTGTTTAAACCTCTAACCATGTTTCCTCTTGAAATTGGCAGGGGTTTGTTTTTTGACTGTGTGTGTGTTTGTAATATTGCAGTTGTTAGGTGTGGATGGCACTGTTCTTAAGGAGGCTCTAACACATAAAAAGATAATTGCAAAAGGAGAAGAGGTATGTTTTCAATTATTTAGAGTGAAATGTTAATTATTCCTATTGCTAACATATTGCTCATACTTGAAAGTTAGGGATTTTTCCAAACTTGTTTGTTGTGCTATTACTGTTGATCACATTCAAGATTTTGGCAGCTGATAAAAAGTGACAAAAAAAATCCCATAGCTTTATAATAAATAAGGAATCGTGAGTCATAGGCATCATAGAAACTTTGATGCAGGTGGTTAATATTACATGGGAAGCACCGCTAACATTTTCTTCCCAAATGTAATGATTAATAAAGTATGAAAAATCTTAAATTACATATTAAATTCCAGCTTTTATCTGTAATAAAATAGGCCTGGTTAGCTTTAAAACTTTGTTTGTTCTGAGTTGTCAGTGTTTTGGAAGAATGTGAAATGTTTTGTGTGTGTACACAATAATTACTACGAGTGCTTACCATAATTCCACTGTCTGTGTTTGTGTTATAGCTGATGAGTCCTTTAAATCAAGAGCAGGCCGCTTCAGCTCGGGATGCCTTATCTAAAGCCATATACGGTCGTACTTTTACTTGGCTCGTCAACAAAATTAATGACTCTCTGGCCTTCAAGGTATGGACTCGTTGTGTTGTTAAACACTATCATCAGCTCTACCAAATTCTTTGATCGAGGCTTGTTACTAAATGTGGATGTTTGGCGCCCCCACATGGAGAAACGCTAGCAATCTCATTACTTCAGTTTTCCGATGACTGTTATTAGAACACATTCTCTCCATATGATCTTACAGGCTGTGTATGTTTAGTCTGAACGGCATGCCGCAGCTGTTGTTGAATATTTCTGTGCTTTTAATGTCTCGCAGGATGATTCATTCAACAGTAAGAACGCCTCTGTTATTGGTCTGCTGGACATCTATGGCTTTGAGGTCTTTCAGAACAACAGGTAGAGTAAATATTAAACAAAATGTAATGACATTTTATATCATATTAAATTTATAAAATGTAACAATATATGCTATATACTATATTTCATGTTAAATTGCATATGCTGTTTATTTTATATTTAAAAAATTATTACAAATATAAAATAAACAGTTAAATTGCATTCTTGTAATATTTAATTACATATTATATATTACACATTGTATATTGTCCTAATCCTAAATATTATTGCAATTATATTGATTTATATTTGATTTTTTTTTTTCATATTTGAAATTATATTCATACATTTTTCATTATTTATATATATATATATAATTTTTTTTTTTAATACTGCATAGTATGATAATGAATATGATACATTTCATATTATCATACTATACAATATTTTCAAATAATGTTTCATACATTACATTATATTATTGATCTATCTATGTTAAAACAAAAGTAGAATCCGACTAGTTTTCAGAGATGACTCACTTTGCTTCTCTTTGTCTGTCTGTGTAGTTTTGAGCAGTTTTGTATCAACTATTGTAATGAGAAGCTGCAGCAGCTCTTCATTGAACTGACTCTGAAGTCAGAGCAGGAAGAATATGAAGCCGAGGGAATCACGGTGAGAATTCCCTAAAACACATAACCCATATTCATATTGTATACACACACACAAACACACACACACACACACACACACAGCTCAGCATATGTAACTCATGTGCGGGGTGTGCTGGAATGGGGTCTTAGTCACAGCTCAATAGGCACATTATGGGCAAACATGTGCCGTGGGCTTTATTTTCACGCTGTTAGTATGATAATGCCGACCGATTAAACATTGTGACGCATAGAGTGTTAAAGAAAGCCTGTTTGTGGCCTGGATTCACGGGTGGGCTGGGAATGCTCTTGTTATTGCATTCCTTGAATTTTATAGCAAAAACAATAATCTTAAATATTTTCCTCTTAGTTCAAATGTGTTAATGCTCATGTTTTTGCATTCTTCAGTGGGAGCCTGTGCAATATTTTAACAACAAGATCATTTGTGATCTTGTGGAGGAGAAGTTTAAAGGAATCATTTCTATTCTGGTAAAAATGCTCTCTGTGAACTTCCATCAAAATATTAAGAATTGTTTTAAGCTGCATATATCTAAAATTATTTATTGTTCTTTCTGCAGGATGAAGAGTGTCTACGGCCTGGAGATGCCAGTGACATCACCTTCCTGGAGAAGCTTGAGGACACCGTCGGTGGCCACGCACACTTCCTAACGTCAGTAATGCCACCTTTCTTTTATAATTCGATCTCATACCTAAAATTATATCTTGAGTGTTTGAAAGCAAATATATATATATATATATATATATATATGATATTTATACATCTGCCTCTGCTCTACATTACAGTCACAAGCTGGCTGATGGAAAAACCCGTAAAGTGATGGGTCGTGAGGAGTACAGACTGATCCACTACGCAGGAGAAGTCAACTACAATGTGAACGGTCAGTTACTGAGCAGAAGCCAGAGATTATCAAATGAAGAAACAGAAAGAGAGTGCGTCGTTGGAACAAAAACGGGCACTTATGCCCACAGACTTTTCCCAGGCTGAGCGTTGACTGACGTCATTGTGTGTTTTCCATCCTCTAGGATTCCTGGACAAGAACAATGATCTCCTTTTCAGAAACCTGAAGGAGGTGAGGGAACAGGCCAAAAAAATAAAATAAATAAATATATATTCAGTATATAAATTTAGGTCTGTCAAACAATTAATTGCGATTAATCACACCCAAAATAAAAGTGTTTTTTTACATAATATACTGATATATTGCGTAAACAAAACAAAAATATAACACATTATAAAAGACTAAAAAATAATATATAATATAGTTTTTGTTTACATTTATAAAAGTGTGCTCTGTATATTTGTCTGTATAACTGAACTTACATGTATATATTTAGGAAAAATATTTATCTGTAATATAATGTAAATATATGCATGTAAATACATACATTTTCATAATATACACTGTACGTGTATATTTATATGTAAATATATGTAATATGTAACATAGTACACACATTATGTATCATGTAAAACATTTATTTCGAATTTGATTTAATATAACAATGATTTTATATATATACATGTATACAGTACAGGCCAAAAGTTTGCACACACCTTCTCATTCGATGTGTTTTCTTTATTTTCATGACCATTTACATTTGTAGATTTTCACTGAAGGCATATAGAATAT